>JARPMJ010002966.1:0-102929 GCA_033366665.1 Phoxinus dragarum
AATTATATCATATTTCCAGGGTCGGAAATGGTCTTGTGTTTGGAACGATGTCTGGTTGTTGCTCAGTCTTTATCATTGTCTTGAGTTTATTAATATGATCATGAAATGCAGAAGTGTTGTACTCAGCATTGCTCATCCGGATCTGAATATGAACGTACAGCCATTGAAGGAGGAATTGAGCTGTAATCACGTCTGGTCACGTTTCATGCCATTTTTTACTCTTTTGTCCTTAATGTTGGGTCGTTTATATTTCTGCACTTTTTACTGCACTTCTGTGTGTTAAATCTTTCATAAAGAGCCGCATATTGAAGTTCTTATGCATTAAAATTAACTTGAGACTAAAAATTCCAGGCCTTGTTAATCTTGATGACTCTTCAAAATGCTGTCGCACAATAAATGTGGAAGAGGAAGTTTGTCTGTGTGTAAGAGGTGAGGCACAGAGGTGATCTTGTCTGCGGTCTGTCTGCATATTTCAGTGCATTCCAGGGCAAAATATCCAGGAAGCAGTTGGATGCATTTATTCATATACGAGCCACTTATTCAAACGATATGCTCAAGAAACGCCCTAGATGAGTTTCCCTCTCATGTATCTTTGGGTGTGATTTAGTCTTTTATCTTTGGGGGGAAAAAAAGTTGAAATTGTGACAATTATTTTATTATTTGAGATCAGTTACGTAGAACAGTTGTCAGTTAAATGGTTTATTTGACCAGAGAATGCCATGATTGACTAGTAAAATATTGAGAGAGTCGTGTAATAAAATGATAAATTACACAGTCTTCGAAGAAAAGGTTCTATATAGAATCTTAAGAGTTCTGTTAGGCGTATCATATAGAATCTTCTGTCAGGCGCTTCATATATAGAATCTTTTAGGGGTTCCCATCATGAGATCATTTTATTGATTTAGTTTTAATGAATAAATTTAGTTTTAATTCAGTTTTCATTTTAATTCAATTTGAACAAACATATTTATCACTAGAAAACAGGCCTATACTTTACACATACTTTATCACTAGAATGTAAATGCTTTATATCACTAGAAAAAAAAAACATTAAACATGAAAGTATATGCAATCATTTAATGCATTTCTCCTTATTTAGAACCTTTAAAATTGAGTTCTATATAGAACCCCATTGAGCCTTTTTTTCTAAAAGTGTAGCAACATTTAATCCATTTTTTTCTGGCAATACATTTTCCGCAGTAATGTAAAACTCTGTAACTTAAAGAAAGGGAGCGAGAAAGTCAGTTATAAATTCATATGCTGCAATGACAAGTTTGCCAAAACCTTGCTGATATTGCATTGTACCTGAGTTTTAAAGAGATAGTTAAACCAAAAAATTAAGATTTTGTCCTCATTTACACCCTCATGTTGTTCCAAACCTGTATGAGTTTATTTCTTCTGAAGATATTTTGAAGAATGTTGGTAACCAGACGGTTGAGGGCACCCATTGACTGCCATTATAATAAAGAAAATACTAAGGAAGTCAATGGGTGCCGTCAACCGTCTGGTTACCAACATTCTTCAAGATATCTTCTTTTGTGTTCAACAGAAGAAATAAACTCAGTTGAGGGCACCCATTGACTTCCATAGTATTTTCTTTACTATAATGGCAGTCAATATATAGGTGCCATCAACATTCTTCAAAATATCTTCAGAAGAAATAAACAATATCAACAAAAATACAGGTTTGGAACATGAGGGTGAGTAAATGAGGACAAAATCTTCATTTTTGGGTGAGCTATCCCTTTAAGAAATGGAAATTGTCAAACAGCAGGAGAATGAGTGCCTTTAAAGTCTGTATTTTCTCTTGGAGGCATTTAAACAGCGCTGTCAAATATACAAATATCTTCATATAGTACTTAGACATTTAAGCCACACATAAAATGTCTGAGTTATCATTGCATTAGATAAAATAGCAAATCTTTTCCACCTTATTTAATTATGCTATATAATATATTTTGCGATTTTTTGTTTCTTATTTTTTTTTTTACTTTAACCGGCTTAACATAGTGATTTTGTATACATGTAAATTCAGTTTCCCTCAAGTTCAAACGTGTTTTATAGCAGAGGAACCGCAGCTGCAATTCACACCTGCATTTCATAACCACAAACTGTCAACAGTATTTTATCTTCATTCTGAACGCGATATTTGCTATTTTATCAACTTCTGAGAGGTTTGCTTCTTGGAAATATGTACTTGTGCTGTGTTTTGTAAAATAAATGCCATTAGAACGATTTTTTTTATACAAAGACTTTCTGACTGTATACAGCCTACTGTAATGGACAGTAATGGCACATTTACACCAAGCTCTCTAAAGGGATAGTTCACCCAAAAATTAAAATTCTGTCATCATTTACTCACCCTCATGTCGTTGTAAGACTTTCATTCATCTTCTGAACACAAATGAAGATATTTTTGATGAAATCTGAGAGCTTTCTGTCCCTCCATTGACAGATACACAGCTACCACTATTTTACCAGTATTTTATTCACATTCACATTTATTCAAACATTGATCAGCGAACATAAACAGAAGTGTATTTACCACAACTGACATGTGAGTTGATGAATGTTTATATGTGAATAAAAGACTAAATTAAATCTGTTCATCATATAAAGCGATCGTGTCTCCTCAGAAAATTTGGACTTAACCACTCAATTCATATGGATTAGTTTTACAATCGCTTTATGAACTATTTAATGTGTCAAAGTGGTAGTTGCGTATCTGTCAATGGAGGGACAGAAAGCTCTCAGATTTCATCAAATAGATCTTCATTTGTGTTCTGAAGATGAACAAAACTCTTACAGGTTTGTAAGGACATGAGGGTGAGTAGCCTAATTAATGACAGAAATTTCATTTTTGGATGAATCCATTCATTTAATTCTGGCTGTCTTATGTTTTTAATCTTTAATCAGCTGGAAACAAAATCGTCCTTAAAGTAATTCCAACGATATATTTTATTTGTGTAACATGTAGGAATTGTAATCAGGCAATCAGCTAAAGTAATCAGGCAAGTAATTTGATCCAATGGGATCGCGTGAGGTCCTAAAGACACGATTTCGAGGGAGAACCTGATTTGTCACCACAATCTGCTATTATTTTACATTTGTAACTATATTGTTATCGTTATAGTTATCGTCCTTGTTGTGAACGGGCCTTAATAGAATACAATCTTTAGTGTATATTTCTTTTCTTTCTTTTTTTACGGTCGATTTATATAAAATAACAATATAATAGCCTAATAAAACATTTAAATAATACAGTACCCACTGTAACAAATATAACAATGTAACAAAATAGAAATTAAAATGTTTTCTAAATAATATTTTACACATTTTATCATAAAAATGAATTCAACTAGATTTTCTAAATCTTTCTTCTTCTTTTTTACATCGTGCAGATAGGAAAATAGCCAAAAATAACTTGATTCTTTTTTCCGTGGGTTGAGTAAGCTACTGAAACTCTTAATAATAGAGAGATAAACACATGAGCTCATCATGTTGAATTGTTGTTTATGTTTTGACGGGCTATCCTCCTCTCACACACTGTCACGGAGTCCCGCGTTGCTGTGTTGTGTTGTTTTGGTTGCCATGGGCGCGGCCTAATGCTGGCGTCACTCAACGGAGAGTTCCGCATTCCACCGTGCGCAGCGATACATAAACGCGCTGATGCAACGAGAACAAACCACAAACACAAACGAGCTGAACGGACGAGCAACCGCCAACTCACCGAGCAAAACAAGTAAGTGCTTTATTTGGACGTTATTTTAGTACATTCACATGTGGCAAAATCGTGCACAGAAGAGCGAAGTTGAATTAGACAAGATATAAGACGCGTTTTAAAGATCGATCGTGTGTGTAACGTATTTAGTTAGTAACTGCTGCACTTAAGTGACAATGAGATGAAAGAAAACCTCGAGAAGAATACAATTATAATAATGCATCACTGATGTCTAGATTGTATTTTTCTGAAACGCCAGGTTATTAACTGCACACTAAAGTACATTATGTACACTTTGTTACATTGGTTGTTTCAACGGTCAAATATGGACAAACTCAACCGTTGGTTTACATTTTTAAATTACGATATTAATTTTAATAAAATTTGTGTCCATATTTGACCCAAACATGGGTTTAAACAACCCAGCATTTACTTGGACTGTATTGTTTAAATCCATAAATATGTTTTTTTTTTTTAAGTTTTCTCTTTCTATACATTAATGATCTGTTACGCATTATAAGGTGTTATTATAAGTTATTAATGCTTTTATATGGTTGGCTGAGGGTCTCGATGGGGCTCCTGAAAAGTTTGGGACCCCATGTTTGAATGGTTATATCGGTAGCTTGACATGAACCGCAATGTAACACTCCCATCTAAAACTATTCTGCAACAACATTTTCATATGCTTATGTTTTTAATACATGCATTAACATGTTATATTTGTACTTAAAATTAATTTGCCACACTATAGGATTATTGAAGTCAGCTGCAAAACACCTAAAACATATAGTCACCAGTTACAGCACCTGAACTATACTTTTATATATTTATTTAATCTATTCTAATTGTTTTCTTTATGTTGATAAAAATGTCAGGTAACACTTTACAATAAGGTCTCATACAAATAATGAGCAATACATTTGTTGCAGTATTTATTTATCTTTGTTAATGTTATAGTTCATACAAAAAAACAGCTGTTCATTGTTAGTTCACAGTGCATTAACTAATGTTAACAAATGCAACATTTGATTTTAATAATGTATTAGCAAATGTTGAAATGAACATTAATGCTGTAGAAGTATTGTTCGTTCTTATATGATCACTAAATCAGTTAACTAATAAACCCTTATAGTAAGTGATAAGTCACTTAATGATTCACTTCTTAAAAAGTTAAAACACAAATGATTTTGTCACTACATCATCTCCAAAAACCCTGCAGAAATGTTGCACACAAACACAGCTTGCTAGGAAAGTTTTTTGCAGAAAGTATCCGTTAGCTGCTGCGAAACATGTATGGCTGTTACATAATCCTGTAATGGCCTTTACAGACAATTCAAGAGCTGTTTTAAGCCTCGCGTTTGAACATGCGTAGGTGTTGTGTTTTGCTCTTGGGAAAAGTTTCCCTATAACTCTCGAAGAAGCAGATTTACAGAGTGTGTGTTCCTCTTATGGAAACTGCATTATCCTCTCTGTGACTTTCCACTATAAACACACGTTATCAGTCCTTAGTCAACTTATTCCAAAGCAAAAACTCTCCTTGTTTAAATTAATACATTTGTGATTTTATACATGTGCATTTCTGAAATGCATAAGACTTCAGATAACAGATCTCTCTAAATTTAATGTGGACTCGTGCATTTTCTGTTAAGCTACTTTGAAACAATGTGTGAAAAGCGCTATACAAATAAATGTGAATTAAAGGTAACACTTTATTTTAAGTGTCCTTGTTACATGTACTTACCGTAGAAATAACAGTAAATATGCATAATTACATGCAGCTAATCCTACCCAACCCTATAGTAAGTACATGTAGTTAATTTTAAATAATTACACTGTAACAATGACACCTTAAAATAAAGTGTAAATTGTTAAAAGCTTAATAATAAAGTGTTTTTTAAATAAATGAATGCCTAATGCACATGCATTTGCACTTGTATCTGTAAAAGGCACTTCATGCACGATCAACAAAACTAATGGCATCTTTCTCTCTCTCTGAAGCAGCAATGATGCCTGGTCAAATCCCAGATCCGATGGTCACGGCCGGGTCTCTTCCCAGTGTGGGTCCCATGGCTGGCATTCCCGCCACCAGCCTGACAGACCAGCTGAAGCTGGCCGAGCTCTACAGCCTCGGGGCCGTTCTGTCTCCGCTCCTCCTCAACAGACACGCCAAGAGGCCGTTCGACGTCATCCAGGGTGAGGAGGTGAGAACTGAACATCACATTCAACAGCTCCAGATATCACAGCCCCAGTTCTGCTCATTCAGTCGTGTTAAAATCCCTACAGTTTTTGTTGACAACGATAGCGTGAGAAAGTGAAACTGATGCTCTATTGTTTGTGAAGCTCCTCTGAAAGTTTATTTTTACTCCCTGGTCAAGAGCGACACCTGGTGGACACCGTTGTTAATGTCTGCCGATTATTGTTTTTTTGTGTGTGTGAGAATGCTCATAGGTTGATTATAATGGTTTGGTGTACAGTAAAAGCAGATATGTAAACTAACACATGTATACCTTCTGACCACAGGAAGTTGACAACAGCGATCGCAAGAAAAGAAGGCGAGAGAAAAATAAAGTTGCCGCCGCTCGCTGTCGGAACAGAAAGAAGGAAAGAACTGACTTGCTCCAGAAAGTGAGTTAAAAAACTGATTAATATTTCAGATTTTGTAATTTTGGGTAAAATTAGTCAAACTTTATTTTACAGTGTTCTTGTTACTCATATTATGTTACTATTATTAATGACTACAGTAGCAGTGGGTAATAATGATATTATCATTTGTATGATTTTAATTGAGGGATTATATGGAATATTTATGCTTTTTAAAGTAATTTGTCACATTGCAGAACTATTTAAAATGATCTAGCGATGGTAAAAAATCGTAATTTTATTTAAAAATATATATATTTAAAATGTAATTTTTAAAATATATTTTTGTAAAATATGATACTGGTGTAATTTATGTTATTATTTTGTAATTATTAATTTAGAGATTACATGGAGTTTTTGTGCTTTTAAAATGTATTTGTGACATTTTAGAACTATTGAAAAAAACTAGTGATGGTAAAATAATTTTTATTGAACAAAAAATAAGAAATTTAATTTGAAATGTTTTATTTAAAAAAAATATATATATATATATACACTTGTGTAATATCTGTGCATGCCATTTTTAAATAAATAAATATATATATATATTGCCACATCATAAAACAATTTAAAATGAACTAGTGAAGGTTTTTAAAAAAGTCATTAAATCATCATTTTACTTCAAATATATATTAAAAATTGTATTTAATGCATGCAAATAAATAAATAAATTAAAAATTAAAACGTAATTTTTATTAAACTGAATTATTATTCTTATAAAAAAAACAGACACTTGTGTAATTTCTATGCATGCCATTTTTATATTACTATCTTTATATTTTGCCACATCTAATACTTACCACATACAATAATTTAAAATGAACTAGTGAAGGTTAAAAAGTCATTAAAACATCAGTTTATTTAAAAGAAAAACTGTAATTATTATACATGCCATTTTTATGATATTAATTTATGACATCAATTGAGAGATGAATGGAATATTTGTATTATGACCAGAGATGTCACTTGAATTCCCCAAACCTTTGTAAATAGGCTAACCAGTAACATGAACACTATAAAATAGTGATGTTTGATGTTTTTCACAAAAGCGAGTGTGGCGAGGCAGTGTAATAACCGAACGCTTTCTGTCGGTCCTCTCAGGAGTCGGAGCGGCTGGAGATGCTGAACTCGGGCCTGAAGTCTCAGATCGAGGATCTGAAATCAGAGAGACAGCAGCTCGTCGTGATGCTCAACCTCCACCGGCCCACGTGCATCGTGCGCACCGACAGCGTGAAGAGCCCCGAGAGCGACGAGCAGCGAGCCGAGCTGTCCGACTGAACACCACTCCTGTGAGAGGAAACACTCCACCACTCTCTGAGGTCTGGGATTTCTTTTAAAAAGAAGTCAATTTCACCATGAAGGGAAAAAAACCAGGAACAGATTTGTATGGATATTAAACAAACATCCCTGCGATCAGCCAGACTATACCCCACACCCACAGACTATTGTAAATGACATTTACATGTTCTCGCTGCTGTCGAGGAACACGTGATCTGTCAGTTGATCTGATCTGAAGCGTGACGTTCTCCCAGAAGCCTCCAGGTGGCGCTGTCGGATAAACTGCACTGTTCACTGACGCTGGCGTCTCCATGGACGGACTGTTTACATTTATTTGCATTGTATATTATACTCTTGTTTATTATATGCCATTTTTTTTATATTGTGCCATCACATCATGTGGTGAATTATATTATGAGTGTCTGTTGAACGGCCACTTTTGTTACTCAATAATGTTTCTGTTACATAGAGCACATTGAAATAAAACCTATTTTTCAAATACAATTTACGAGTATTTGTTGATTTTATTTTAAAATATGTATTTATTATATTTTATATTATTTTAAAACATTTTATTTAGGCTACTTATTATATTTTATACTTATTTTAAAATATTTTTCTTATTTTATAATTACCCGTACATTATTAAGCTCCGGCATCAGGATATCCGGTTTGGAGAATGAATGGTTGGATTGATTTGATATTATTTTATTTAAAAAATATATATATATACATTTAATTGATGCATCCCTTTCTCTCTCTTTTTTTTCTCTTTCACTTTCATTGTTTTTCAGAAAAACTCTGTTTGTGGAAATTAGGATGTTGTCAGAGAAATTTACATGACAAAAACAAGATTAGTTCCACTGAGGTTTCCATCTTACGTTTCCCATTCATCCTGTTTATTTCTCCTTTCACAATTGTCAATTTAATCGTTTTCTACAACCATATATTGTACACAGTGACATCATGACACACATATTTGACAACCAAAATGCATTCAGATACGTTTATAGTACATTGAATGGTAAATCTATCGGTTCATCATTTGTGAAAAGTCTGCATGCGTTTGTATTTTTCACTTCTATCCTCGTGATCTGGATGTTCTGGGTTGAGTGGGTTGCTTCTTGCTGGCTTGTTTGTTCATTTTCTGTGTTTAGTACTTTTTTGTCACGTCAGAATTGGGTTGATCAGCTTTCCTGAGGTCTGAAAGCTGCTTTGATCAAATGTCTGACCTTCTGCTTAGCAGTTCCAGCCTTTTAAAAATGCGTCTTTTTGGCAGAACATGTTTCTCACGTGGGCGGTTGTCAGAATCTGCTCCTCACCCTGTTTCTTCAAGCACACGAGAGAGAGAAAACTGTTGGTTGAGTGCCACCGAGTGCTACCTCAAGAACTGTGTGATTTCAACACAAACAGCACCAGCTCAGAGAGAGTCACTCATGAGCGACCGCAGTGACCTAAAAACTGCGTTTCATAGCGGAGGTCAATAATGCATAATCTCACTTCTTCATTTATATTAGTGGGGCAATATTTACATATTTCAGTGGGCAGTATTTCTGCAACTCGGTGTTTTGATATTCATTTATTTGCCTTTCATTGTCAGTATTTCAGGAGGTTATTTAGTCATTTATTATGCAAGTATATAATTATATCTGTATTTAGGATTTCATAATTTTTTTTTTTTACATTTCAGATCTATTTATTTCTGCATGCAATTGTTTAATAATTCTTTTTTTTGTATTTTATTATTTTCCATTATTCAGTAATTTCAGTATGCCAATATTTTAGTTTTTAGTATTTCAGTTTCTTCTTATTTATTTATTTGATGTCAACATGTCAGTGTTTAAATATTGTAATTTTTGCATTGTTTTCCATCATTCTGTAGGTTATTCAGTAATTTAATATTTCAGTATGACACAATATTTGTTTTTAGTATTTCAGTGCATTCATATATATTTAATGTCAACATGCAGTGCTTGTTTTCAATAATTGAGTAATTTAATATTTCAATTGTATGTGACAATTGTTTTTTATTTTGCATTAACATTTTCTCATAGTTCAGCATTTTCTCATTTATTTCAGAATATCAGTGTTTGAATACTGCATTTTTTAAATTTGATTTAAAAAAAAATTCAGGTTATTTCAGTGTTCTCGTTTATTTGTTTCAGCATGTCACAGTTTAAATATTTCATTTTTTCTTTATTTCAGTAGGTTATTCAGTAATTTAATATTTTAGCATGTCAATATTTGTTGCACTTAGTAATTCAGTTTTTCATTTTGTTTTATTTTTTCATTTTCTTTTTTATGTAATTGTTCTGCATTTCAGCAGGCTGTTCAGTATTTTAATATTTAAGTCAAAGCATCAAAAGTTTTAAGATAATATTTTTTTTGTACAATAAGAGTAAATGTAAACACTCAATGAGCTTCTGATGTCTGTTCCAACACTCCTCGATTAATGAATGAATAAAGTTAGTCATTCATCATTAGACTTACCTTTTACATTTTTCACATTTTGAATCATAAAAAACATTTTTTTCCTCCCCAGAACATCTTTGCATCTCAAACCCATGTGGGAATCTGCTCTGGAAAAGCACTGGTAATCAATGGGAATTTTGGGTAAGTGCTCAGCTCTGATATTTCACTGATATTCTAAAGAACGGCTGTCTAAACTCGACACCAAAGGTTTCTGAACACGTCTGTTTAATCATCCATGAGTTTTAATGACAAATCATTGCAAAGGACCTTAGTCATATAAACACATATTTGGACTTGAATGAAAATTAGGCTGTGAGGGACAAAAGTCTGTTCAGTGGGTTGAGCTGTTCTCTGCCTGGATGCTGTTCACAAAATATCAAAAGTGCCCTTAAAATTCCAGTTTAAAAAACTCCAGAGGTTTTGAAAATTGATTATGAATCAGTATAACCCACTGAACACACTGTATATTCTACACCCACAGCCTCACTTTTATACACACACGCACACACTATACTATGCATATATTATGTATCTTTGTGCAGCTGAAAATCTGATTCATCGTAACTGCTTAAAAAAATATAAAGTTCTGTCATGAAACTCAAGATGACAGGCTAATAACCCAGACAGTCCTTAACTCAGTCTGCTTGCAATCACATTGTTCTCACAGCTGATTGGTTCCTGCTGTATCAGCCAATGAGCTCGCTGCTCAACCTTCAAACACTTGGTCAGCTTTTGCTGTAGCAGTTTACAGCGCGCTTTCAGAAACCCTCCACCGTCCCCAGCTCCACCTGTATAGATCGGCTACGGGTAACTCGTGTTAAATTGTGCAGAAGCAGCAGGATATTTTCCGTGTTCTGCTCCGTCTCGTGCGTGAGATTTTCAAAGTATAATCCTCTGGCTGTGAGCGTGGAAAGACACATTCGGAGCGTGGACTCTCAAGTCACTCGCACATGCGCGCTCACACACCGTCCGCACGGACACAAAAACAGCCGTCCACGGATTAAATTTACATTACGTGGATGCCTGAAGTATACTTCGGGCTTTTGCATGTCGTGTGTGTATTGGCAGTCCTGTACTTGTTCTGCAGCAGCAATAACATGGCGTGACGAGAAGCTCAAGTATGGTAACCCATATCTGGGATTTGTCCTCTGCATTTAACCCATCCAAGTTAATGCACACACATTAGCAGCGTTGTCGGGATAATTCCGGTTTCGCGCATCTCCCCCGAAGTGATACAATTCTGTCTAAAAATGTTTAAGGCCAGACAAGTAGTTTGTTAAGGCTTGGTTTGTAGGGAATTACAAACCAGTGCAAATCAAATGCGCATAACTATAGAATTAATTCTTGATGCGGACGTGAGCGTTTCGCGTTTAAAGGGATAGTTCACTTTGAAATTAATTTTTGATATGTTTTAGATTACCTCAAGGGCATCCAAGATGTAGGTGTCTTTGTTTCCACAGTATTTTCAATTTTGATATTTTTAGGTCAAACCGTTCTAGTCTGTCAGTCATATAAATACTGTTCGTTTTCTCACACAAACCATTCGTGTCTTAGGCCATCAATGTGTACTTACATTTATGAGTCATTAAATCATGTTTAATTTGGACTTCTCTGTGCGTGCTCTTTGAGGTGGACCCCATAGACCTGCATTATATGACTGACAGACTAGAACGGTTTGACCTAAAAATATCAAAATTGAAAATACTGTGGAAACAAAGACACCTACATCTTGGATGCCCTTGAGGTAAGCTAAAACATATCAAAAATGAATTTCAAAGTGAACTATCCCTTTACAGTCTGTGTAGAGAGAACGGTGTCGTCTTAGCGGGCTCTAATTTAATAACTAATGATCGTTGCAACGGAAGCGAATCAATTAAAACTAACTTTAGCTGGAAAATAACATTATTCAAGAACCGCTATAAAACCAGAACAATCTGTTACCTTATAACTATATTATACGTTTATCTCTGTAAAGCTGCTTTGAAACAATCTACATTGTTAAAAGAGCTATATAAATGAAGACGACTTGACTTAGGAGCAGCGAGTAGTAAACACACACACACACACACACACACACACACACACACGGAGCAGTGGGCAGTCATTCACTGCGGCACCCAGGGAGTGATTGGGTTTAGGTGCCTCGCTCAAGGGCACTTCGGTCGTGGGCATTGATGATGGAAGAGAGCGCTTTTGATTCACTCCCCAAGCAACATTTTCCTGCCGTATTAAGAATCGAACCCACAACCTTTGGGTTACCAGTCTGACTCTCTAACCATTAACAGCAGCAGATCTAGTCTGCCAAGACCATAAGGCCAGATTTACTAAACAGGGCATGTGAGAACGCAAAACAAAAAAGTGTTCAGCACGTGATCTACTGACGACGCACGAATGAAAGAACACAGCCTCATCATTTCCATAATGACCAACGCAATCTACCAAGAGCAGCTCAAATTATCGTCTGGTTTAAGACTTGTTTTGTTGGGGGGGGGGCGGTAAATAATGGCGCAAACGCCAGTAAATCGACGAGCGTAGAGTAATTCATCTTGCATGATTCATTTAAAAACTCTCCTCCCATAAGTTTTGCGTCTGAATGGGAATCTCCAACAAATGCTTATGCAATAAGGTCAGCCGCAGAAATAACCCTGTTCATGCCTTTTCAGCGTTCACTTTTCACTGCGCGTCTTCAGAAAATCCTGACGGTAGTTTTCTTGCGCTGGCACAAGCGGTTGTCCTAACATTGAGAGTTTGGTATGGTAATGGACAGAGACTTGTCACGACAGAACTGAATATATATTCAAAAGAAATATAATGGGGAGTAAATTATACATTTTCTTGCTTGCATTGAGCTTGGATCGGATCGGATCGGATCTCTCTGATGGTCAGCGCAGTGATCAGTGTGGGAAAGTCGCATCTTTACCGAACACGTTTAACACCTAATCGTCTGCAGTCATTGCGTATGTTTGGGCAGTGTGTATGAGTAAGATGAGAAGCCACAGAGATGTGAATGGATATTTTGCTATTGTGTTGCGCTTACTGGATATAGTCCACCTACACACACACACACACATCACGAATCAGTCAGAGCTTCTTCACAAGGCCTTGCACTGAATTCTGATCACAAGACCGACATCATCCACAGATTCTCATCTGCGCGCATCCGTTCCTGTCGCATCCTACACGCTCAGCGAATGACAACACAACCAGGAATGCAACTAGACATGCAAACACTAGAGTTAAGGGTCAGTACGATTTTTTTAGTTGTTGTTTTGAAAGAAATTAGTACGTTTTTTTTTCCCCATCAGGGATGCATTAAATTAATCAAAAGTGACAGGAAAGACATTTATAATGTTACAAAAAATAACTGCTGTCCTTTTGAACTTTCTATTCATCAAAGAATCCTGAAAAAAAAAAACGCATCACAGTTTCCACAAAAATATTAAGCAGCATAACCGTTTTCAACACTGATAATAATAATAAGTGTTTCTTCAGCAGCAAATCATCATATTTGAATGATTTCTGAAGGATCACGTGACACTGAAGACTGGAGTAATGATGCTGAAAATTCACAATATTCATTCATTTCAAATATATTCAGGAAAGAAAACGGCTATTTTAAATTGTAATGATATTTCACAATATTAATGTTTTTACTGTATTTGTGATCAAATAAATTCAGCCTTGGTGAGCATGAGACTTTCAAAAAGATTTTAAAAATCTGACCCCAAACTTTTGAACAGTACTGTATATCAAAATTGTATGATGATCAAGTCTTAATTTCACAAACATATAGAAACTATATGCTATGCAAGTTGCTTTGGATAAAAGCGTATGCCAAATTAATCAATATTAATGTAAATATGCTACTTTTTTCCCATTTATAAACTATATTTTTACATTTTCTGAAGGAATGAGTGGCTCCAGCCATGCAAAACATGCCAGCAGGATTCTGTTGGTCTGACAACCTTCCTAGTATTTAAACCATTGCTACGGTGTTCAGAGTGGTTGCTAGGGTGTTGCTAAGTATCTGGCGCAAATCAAAAGAGATCAACCCAACATCTATAATATTATATTCTGGAGTCTTACTCTTTTATCCGACTGTGGGGCCAGATTCACTAAACAGGGCAAATTAGCGTGAGAACGCAATTTCATATAAGCGCAGATGTTAAATTTAACATGATAACGTGATCTTCTGACGACACGCAAATTAAAGAATACAGACGCCGCCTCATCATTTCCATAATGACCAACACAATCTAGCAAGAGCAGCGCAAACTAGCGTCTGGTTTAAGACATGCTTTCTTGTGGGGCGTTAAATAATATTGCGAATACCAGTAAATCGACTAGTGCAAACCTTAGTAAATCATCTTGCATGATTCATTAAAAACTCCTCCCATAAGTTGAGTGTCTGAATGGGAAACTCCTACAAATGCTTATGCAATAAGGTCAGCCGCAGAAATAACCCTGTTCACGCCTTTTCAGCGTTCACTTTTCATTGCGCGTCTTTAGTAAATCCTGGCAGTAGTTTTTTAACGCCAAAAGAGGGTTTGCGCCGGCACAAGCTGTTAGTAAATCTGGCCTTTTTAAGTCTTATCGCTCATAAAAGAACTAGCACGAATGTCCTCTTCTGAATTGAGCAGTTTAATTGTACGTATGAGTAATATTAATGGTGATAAAAGCATTAGCACAAAACATTTCTGTCTTATCTTTCACAGTTTACATCAGCCGCTGTATATCATTTCTAAAGCTCAGAAATTCACACGGTTTCTTTCGCTGAAGAAAACAAGAAAAGCTGAGGCTGGTTTTGTTAAAATGTCATTTTGGGGAAAGCTCTATATGTGTAGATCTGCCTTCACTGCTTGGCACTGGCTGTCATTTGCATCACTGACAGTAACTGCTCTGTTTTTGGTGCCACTGGATTGCTAGTGGACTTCTGGTGGGAGATCTGATCATCTGTCATCAACAGAGTTTATGAAAATCTGCTGCTTAAAAAATTCTGGCTGCGTCCGTCTTATGGTAATATCGAGGGTGAAGTCTGATGGAATTTTTTAGCTTAAGTGATACAATGTATCGGTGTACACCTGCAGAAATACTCCAGATCAGAAGGGGAAGCACCTCTCACGCCCTCTCTCTCACACTCACTCTCGCTCGCTCGCTCTCTCTCTCTCTCTCTCTCTCTCGCTCGCTTTCTCTCTCTCTCTCTCGCTCGCTCTTTCTCTCTCTCTCTCTCTCTCTCTCTCTCGCTCGCTTTCTCTCTCTCTCTCTCTCTCTCTCTCTCTCTCTCTCTCTCTCGCTTTCTCTCTCGCTCTCACACTCACTCTCTCTCTCTCTCTCTCTCTCTCTCACACTCACTCTCGCTCTCTCTCTCTCGCCCTCTCTCTCTCGCTCTCTCTCTCTCTCGCTCTATCAGTTCAGTGTCTTTCAATTAATTACTGGCAAAGCAAAACTGATTACATAACTGCATGTGCAATACAGGTGAAATGAGTGATGCAATAGCAAAAGTGCAAAGTATTATTAAACAAATAAAATACAAAGGAATTACAAATATTTTTTAATGTTCATATAGTTTGAGTGCTGAAACTTTTAAAGGATTATTTAACAAATAAAATAAAACGGAAGTCAAATAAAATAAAGTAAAATATAATAATATGCTCATTCGGCTCCCTAGTCGGCCATTTTAAGAGGCTCTGGCGGCTCAATCGCAAAACCCTCTCGGCGCACAGGAACGTGACATAATACGCACGAGCCAACTCAATAATAACACACGATATGGATTTGAAAAGAAAAACTTTTCTTTTCTTATATGTCAGCATTAAAACACATTGCATTGGCAGATATTGGGCTGAATGTTGTAAGGATATGTAACAAAACAATTTGTTTAAATGGCATAACAAATAATATCAAAAGGACGTTCTACAACATAATGTCACAGGAAATGAGTAATCACTGTCCCGATGTGTAGTGAACCAGGGTTCTTGACAGTGCCCAGATTCGTGTACGATACACTGATCCACGAGCTCGGCAGCTGATTGAGTAATATTTTCATTCATGTTCTGAGGGAAGGTTAAGAAGAGCATGCCAGTGTAAACCTGAAGTTTAGCATGATCATCTCACAGTGTGTTTGCTGCTACGACCATACGTCTACTGACTAGCCATTAAAAATGCAATGTGAAAATGGCATATTGATCAATGCGACGTGGCGCTAAAACTTACAACTTTTTACCTCTACTTGCAAAATTGGCATTCCTCTTTTCCCTAGCCATGACCGCGTCCATATTCTCCTCTTTCGTGCCACTTCGAACCGGCCCACTTCGAGCACTGAACCATAACCTTTAATGGAAGACAATGAACAAAACACAGAGGAAGATCATAATTAGTGATCATTACTAGAACCCCTTGACAACTAATAATGAACTGAAACTCAGACAAATGGTGAGAATAAAAACAAAACGAAACAGAACAAGACATGAACGTGACAAAACCCCGACACTATGATACCAGAGCTAGTATTTTTAGCATGTTGCTGTGTGGTTGTTAGGCTGTTCTTAAAACACTCACCTTATGAGAAATCATTCATGTCCGTGAGTTAAGCAGTGAAGTAACACTTAGTGTTACAGATTTGCTTAAATCACTAACCCTCGGCATGAGCAATAGGAATACTGATGTTAAACTTGGTAAACACCACTGATGAGTTCATAAATGAGATCCATCACTCTCATGTCCTTCTCAATGTCACACACAATGACTATAGGGATGCTGTCTGCCAAGACTACTACACACTAGCAGACTTGGCAGGGTTAGTTCATCTCAGAGTTAAATTGAACTCAGAGGAAGTTAAATAGATATTATAGTGGCTCCAAACTATATTTGGACACTAACATAATTTTTGCTCAGTGATTTTCAACCAGCTGGTGTTTTTAATGGATGCATGAAGTCGGTTCAACTAATATTTCACAAACACAATATATTTTCTTTTAAAAACCCAACCAACTTTGAAAAAGCTTGAAAAATATGCTTGTGCTAATCTTTCTTTCATGTAAATAACAATTAATTTTTATTTTTTTCCCTTATCTAATGCAATGCCATTCTCATTTTCAAGAATTGCTTAAGTTTCCAACTACTTTCTGAGGCCAATAACAATGCATGCATGTGGAGAAGATGTGATACTCCGGCTGTCCTGTTTGTGAAGGTTCATCAGCTCTGCGAGTCTTTATGCAAAGTTTCCAGGAACCATGTGACTTCCAGTCTAGTGCAGTAGAGGTTTTCAATCTACAACCACATCACACGTCGCTAATTAGGCAGGGCGAGAGAGAGGGAGTGAAGCAGAGCAAGAAAGAAAGAAAGAGTGCGAGTGCTGCCGCCTCTACTCATTCGTCAGCGGACCGCCATCCGTTCACATCTCTCCTCTGAACACATGCAGTCTCACATAGCCTGAGACAGACAGACAGATAAACCGGCTGAGAGAAAGACACCAGCAGAAGACAGACTCTGAAGGAGGTCAAAGGTTTCACAGGGACTGAAGTGGCATGGCTCAGGGCTCTGACAATAACGACAGCAGCTACACCAAATCACCCTCACCGGGCAACAGACAGGTAAGAGACACTTAACCAGCACCATGCATCTGGAAATGCATGTAAAGCATGACTTTATTTACATTATTTTTTATTATTATGGATTTTTTATTTAATTAGTTATATTAGAAATACAAACATACAGGATATGTAATCAAATTTTATTTATTTTTGTATGTATTTTGTAGTTAAAATATAATATTTTATTATATATTACAAGTATAATAATTAAATAAATATATAAATAAAATAAAAATATAAAAACAAAATAATATACAATATAACAATATAATAATAAAAAATTATAAACATTTTAACTTTGAACTATATAATAAATATATATATATATAACTTAAAGTGATAAATAACTTAAAGTTTAAATACAGAAATAATTTACGTATCTTCAATTCAATTAATAAATGATGCAACATGCGTCTATCCAGATAGGATATAACATGGTCAAAACTTAAATATTAAGTTGAATATGATACGATTGACATCTAAACACTGTAGATTTCACATGCATTTCCAATTCTGTCTGTGAGTAAGAGTGCTAGCATGTTGCACATGTTTCTATGATTTGCACATGTGTATGAAAGATTATGATTCTGTTGAATGGAAGTCATGAGGCTGGTGGTGATTCAGACCAAACACATACAACCATAACCCTGAAATGCTTTGTCAACGTTTATAAATGTAATCAGCTTTAGTGTTGAGCAACCGACTAGAAATATTGAGTTGCACACAGCTTCATGCAGTGAGAGAGAGAGAGAGAGTTTGACAGAATGTTAGTGATTGTGAAACTGCCGTTTAAAGATGGCACGAGGCCATACGAGCAGAGGTGATATACTTCAACGGCCACTACATCCTCTCCAACCGCGGCGGACGATAGAGATGTTTATCACTGAGAGTACATGATTCAGACATAGCAACAGTGCAAATCATGTTTTGGTTATGCATGCAAATTGCAGTGGCCACAAAGAGTGTTTGGACTCTTTGAACTGACTTTGTACATCTACTAATAATAAGTACCAGTTGATTCATTGCAAATACTTTAAATCTTTGGAAACTGCGGCTAAATGCTTCATTGACAAATGCACTTTCATCATGAAGCAGCAAATGCCCTCCTTAATTCACCTGAACCTGAGCTACTCATAGACATTGCACACACACACACACACACACACACACACACACACACACACACACACACACACACTCTCAGGGAGGGTCTCTTATTCTGGTGAATTTGTCATATGGAAAAAAGTCACTGATTCTTGTGGGTTCAGTAAAGAACGTCATTGCAGACAGGGGTTGTGGGAAAAGATTGCCTTCTATCTTTGAAAATGTCACCTGTCTACCACAACATGTGATAAACGTGCAGACCTGGAGGTGGATATTAAAAGTTAAAGAGAAAAACATGTTTAATGGAGAACAGTGTTATCGTTATTTTTTAACTAAACCATTAAAACTTGTTTTCAGTAATTGAAATAAAGCTATAAAATATAGTAATGTTAGATGAATAATAAAATATAAATGTTAGATGAAAAAATTCAATTTAGACCAAAATTAGGCCGCATTACTAATACTGGAACGGAAATTAAAATGAATTAAAGCTATTTAGAAGTGTTTCAAAAATTATAAAAATGACAAAAGCACAAAACAAAATTACTACAATTAAAAGAAAACGGACAATATAAAAACATAAAAGCTAATTGAAAATATTAATAAATAATTATATAATAGTATATAAATACTACTAAAATAACACTGATGGAAAAAAATCTTGATTTTATTGTGCAAAATTATTTGTTAAAAGTTTGTCTTCAAAAAGTTTCATACAGATATAATATCCCTGAAACAACTTTCCTTTTTCGGCTGATATCACCTACAGTAGGTTGTGCAGACATGGACAATAATGTTAACCAACAGTCGTTTTTTTGGGCTAAATTCTTGCCAATAGTCAACACAGTGATGTAAAGCCCACTTGACATTAATATTATAGAAGTTACAGCAAAAATTGCAACTAATAATACGATTTGAAATGAAAAAAACTTTACCATTGGGATACGTGAAAAAGCTTCCTCAGAAATGTGTGGCGGTCCATTCTATCATGATGAAAACTCTTGATTTGAGAGAGCATCAAGTAAAATGTGTTGCAAATGCCATTCACATTAACTTTAAAGTCGTGTTTTTGTGCTGACATACACATGAACTCTTGTGTGCTGATCTTTAGGGCTCGTCGGATGACGTAAGGAAAGTCATGAGGAGAGAAAAGAACCGTATCGCCGCGCAGAAGAGCCGAATGAGGCAGACGCAGAAAGCCGACAGTCTACACCTGGTGAGAACTTTCAAACATATACACCTGATGCATTCATTTCCACTCAAACACGGTCTAATTAACCCGTACAAGCAGCTCTGCAACAAATCAGACATTCAATGCATTGTTTCGTACAGAAAACTGTGACTTCTGCTGAACAGTCAGAAGATACACACAGCTAACAAAAACACGTTCTAAGAACATTTTGCTAACGTTCCCATTAGGTAATGATAACATTAGCCTTTTTCTGAATGTTTTCTGAACGTTCATTATTTTCTTGGTTATGTGAACATTCCATATTGCAAACATTATGGGATTGTTACTTTTTGAATGTTTTCTGAAACAAGTTTTCAGAAAAAAAACATTCCATGAACGAATTATAGATCATGTTTACGTGCTAACGTTTTGAGGACATCATTAAAGACCAGATAACTTTGTTGTAACTAACATTCTATTGACATTAGTGGAAGAATGTTTGTTCATAACTTTGAGAGAACCTTGCCAGAACGTTATGAGAACGTTCCATTCATATGATATAAATGGCGGAGACAGGAAATGCAAGAAGTTTTGCATTTTGCTGCGTTCCAAAGTTAAAGTGTGTTGAACTCTGACCTGCGAATTCGTATCACGTAAAGATGTGTGACCAACTGAAGATTGATATGCCACAGACGCCGCATGATGTGACGTCAAACCGTCGCAGTGTCCGTTGGCATTTCGTATGCTCAAAGTCTAGCGTGGCTGCAGCTTTAGCTGGGCAGACAGGCCCTAAAAAGATTTAGGAAGACAAAAAATAGATTTTTAGTAAAATCAACCAAACAAACAAACATTTCAAGAAAACCGAAAATAAAATGATGACAAATCCAAGGAGAGAAGAGTGTCCAGCTGTGTTACAGGCGTGATGCTGATCGACCCTGTATTTACATGAAGCTTTACTGACCATGTGGTGATGCGTCATGGCTTCTGTCGTGCTTCACACTTGTTGTGGCTCTGGTCTTGTTTGCTTCAGATTCTGGCATTAATTACATCGCGTGGGTGAAACCGCTCAGCTAGCGGCACCTAGTAAAATCTCTGTAATTTATCAAGAAAACAACAACAATCCTCAAAATCTGCATGACTTATTCTAGGTCTGCTAACTGAATTGTGATGCTTTGCATCCGTGCATTCATTGACTGTGCTCTTGACCCGAGCACACGCCTGTCTAACAGTCATCAAACCGTTTGGATTGCATTTGGCTCTTACTCAAAGCCAAAACCCTCTACCACTTTCATTCAGCATCTGTGTGTGAGTGTGTTATATGGGTGTTTCCCTCCGGTATTACTCATGTCCTTTCTCTCCTCCGATGGCTGCACATGGCGTTCCAAGGACTCAAAAGAACAGACCCAGTGCAGTTATGCTCATCTCTACATCGATACATCAACTACAAGAATAGATCCTCCAAACTCTATGATCGATTTAAAAGGACAGTCCTTCCAAAAAACGAAAGCTCTGTCATCATTTACTCACGCTCATGTCGTCCCACACCTGACTGTCTGGAACACAAAACAACGTTTTCATTCAGGTTTCCGCACATTCAAATTTTGCGTCACGTTTAGTTATGAGAACTGTGAGACATCAAACATGGCACGCTAAGTTTGAAAATGAGCAGATGAAAATGTGAGAGAAATTATATGATAGATACGGCTGAGAGGAGATGATCAATCAATCATTGATTTATGCTATTAAATTTAAGCTATAAAAGCATACCAAAATTACGCCTAAGTTAGTGGCATGACTTTTTAAACTGATTGAAAAGTGCCCCATACACTTTACTGGCAAACACAACACACTTTTACACCTCCTCAAGGCAATCCAGCAGACACATTACGTCCTGCTTTAAAAGGAAGGTCCAACTCTGTATCATCTGCATAACTATGATATGAAATGCCATATTTTTTAAACATAGAGTCCAGCAGAATCATATAAAGGAAAAAAGTAACGGCCCTAAAATAGAGCCCTGAGGTACTCCATAAATAGAATAATGATTCCCAATCTTTACTGCAAATGTCCTACCCTCCAGGAAAGAACAGAACTAGGGATGCACGATATATCGGTCATCATATCGGTATCGGCCTGATGAGAAAATTTGGCCAATATATTAAAGCCGATAAATAATGGATTATTCCTTAATCTGAGACGCTTCCGGTGCACACTGTTTGCCATGATGGTTGTAAATTGCTTTAAAAATGTTCGGAATAACTTACAATTAAGTGCAACATGTACAGCACAAATCTGTCATATAGGCGACATAAAATTATAATGAGATCTTTATAATTGTGTGCTTGGGACATGGCTTTTAATGGTGAGACTTGTTTTTTGTAATCAGGCTCTTAAAATTTATATAAACATTTGGATTTCGATTTATTGGCCAATATATCGATTATCGGCTTTCAAATGCAAAGAATTATCGGTATCGGCCAAAATTTTAATATCGGTGCGTCCCTAAACAGAACCAACGTAAGGCTAATCCTTTTACCCCGCCACACCGCTCAAGGCGCTCTAACAAAAGGACACGATCCAGCGGTGTCGAACGCCACACTCAGGTCTAAGACAAGACCAACAGTTTCAATGGTCAAAATACAACATTTTCTAGCAATTTTGCCATGAAAGGAAGTTTAGAAATAGGACGGAAATGTTAAAGCACAGAAGGGTCTAGACCGGGTTTCTCTAACATGGGCTGCACTTCCACAACTCGGTGGCACACATCCATCCCTCAGCCAATCTTTTATTTATAAAATATATGGAACAACATGAACCTGTATTCTCATTTTTGAGTGAACTATACCTTTAAATAAGCTTCTATACACTAGTGATTAGTGTGAATCTACTGAAGGGATTCTGCTTGAGAATGAGATCTGGTCTGATTCACAGAACAAATGCAGATATCAAAGTGAACTCAGTAGCAGTTTTCTCTCAGCAAGAGATTGGTTTGATTAGCTAGTTGACCTGCTGTCAGTCCCGACAGCCCCCGCTGTAATTCTCAGTAACAGTTATCTGATAGCACACACACACACACACACACACACACACACACTCTGACCTCATGCGAGTTCCCCTGAACTCAACCGGTTAAACACAAAGTGGGAGACGCTGTCCCGACAGGAACATACCACTTAACAGGAACCGCATATCATTTCGATTTTGAGGTTTCGCAGCTTTTGAGAAATGCACATATAGGTCACACATCAACAGATATGAATACTTAGTGTTTACACCGATAATGCTTAACATCCTGATGTGTAAACGCCTAAAACTTTTATCGAGTAAAGGTCATGGCTGAAGCAAAACTGCATGAAAATGATGTATGCAATCTGTGCATCTATGTCATTTTAGTATTATGTAACTACTATTATAATATTTAGTATGATTTTAAATTATCCTTTATTTTTATATTTTCAGTTTTCATAAAAATGTTTTGTTTAATTTCTAAAATAATAATATTATTTTTATCTCTTTAGCATTCATTTATTTTCAGATTTAGTTTTAGTAATTTTAGTACTTAAACTTATTTCAATGTTAACTGCCAACATTTCAAATTGTAATTTCTTATTTATTTAGGTTTTTCATCTATTTGATTTTATCTCAGCTTTACTTCAATTAATGAAAACGATTTTTAATAGTTGTGTTAACAATAACAACACTGGTGTGCATGTCTCGTGTGCATCTGTTTGCGTTTTATCATCAAAACCAGAGAAAAAAACAATAGTTTTAAATACCCTATAGTAGTAATATGCAGTGTTAATATCATTAATTGAAGTAAAGCTAATTGAAACTAATCTAAAATGAATTACAGTAATCTAAAGATATGAAATAATAAAAAAAATTTGAATATGTCACAGAGGAAAGTCTTCAGCTCAGTTCTGTGTAAGGGAGACTCACTCTTCTGTGTTCAGTGTAGTATGTGGTTTCACTCTTCACGACTATGCTTGATAAACAGGAAGCTGAAATTTTCCCTCCGTATGACACGTTTCCTGTAGTGTCTTCTCATGGTGTGTTGGTGTGTTTTTTTGGTTGAGGCCTGCCTGAGAAACGTGGGCCGTCAAGGGGAGTGTTCAGTTATCATTTCTGGTAAGGTGTCGCTATAGGCCGTGGGCAGATAATGTTGAATGACGCTTGTCAGAGGGGTTTTACCCTGGTGACTGGAAGGCATCGGAGCGGATAGTCGAGTTGCGGATCACAGGCCGGTGACGTCGCTGTGCGGGAACCATCATTACCCCCTAAAATAACTAAAAATAAAGGCCAATAAACATATGCACGCTCTCATCTATTTCTAGCCCTCTATTATTAGATATGTAGCTAGTTAAAATTTTACCTGTGGACATTTATGTAGAGATGTGACTGTCAAGAGGACAATGTCTTGGATTCTTCTTCCCACAATCTGTAGGGGAGTTTTCCTTAGTTGAGAAAACTGCAATACAAACATAAATGACTTGACTTTTGAGCATTTTATAAATATTTTACATGATACACTAAAACCTTAGGTTAATATCATTTAACAACGTTGACCCTAAATTGTAGCATCAAACACCAACATTATGTTTAGCAACAGACAACCAACCATAAACCAAACGGTTCTTACCTCATTAAATGGATAGGTCATCATTTTCTCACCCTCAAGTTGTTCCAAACCTGTATGAGTTTATTTCTTATGTTGAACACAAAAGAAGACATTTTGAAGAATGTTGGTAACCAAAAAGTTGATGGCACCAATTGTTTTCCTATGAAAGTCAATGGGTGTTGTCCACTGTCTGGTTACTTACTAATATTCTTTAAAATATCGTATTTTGTGTTCTGGAGAAATAAACTCATACAGGTTTGAAACAACAAGAGGGTGAGTAAATGATAACATTTTCATTTTTAGGTGAACTATCCCTTTACCGTGAATGTACAGCGTGAAATCTTGAATACTCAATACCCAGGAGGATTAGTTACTAAACCCAGTATTATGAAAACCTCGGAAATGAATGTAATCCATGATTAATAGGATAGTGTGTGCTAATTCTGAGTGTGTGCTAATTCTGACCTCTAGAGGACGCAACTCAAAAATTAATGTCCTGTTGAATGAATAACTTACTTGCTTAAATATTCTTCAAAAATGACCTCTGGAGCTTGTATTAATATCTTTTGTTTTGTGTTTGTGCTGTAGGAGAGTGAAAATCTGGAGAAGGAAAACGCAGCGCTCAGGAAAGAGGTGAAGAGACTCACAGAGGAGGCCAAATATCTGTCCACGGTCTTGAGTAACCACGAGCCGCTGTGCACGGGCCTGAGCGGCGCGTCCACGGAGCTGCTGTACGGCGCGCATCACGGCGCGTTCCACCAGCATATCAGCGTGCCGCACTACCCGCTCTGACCGCCAGAGGCCGCTAGAACTGCGCACGCAACCCGCCTGTGGGCAACAGGCAATGAACTTTGGTTGAGTCATTAATAACCACGTACGGTACATAGTCACCAGTGGGGATTGAAATGATCTTAAAGTCATCATGAGTATCATAGAAATAAAACAAACGCCTCCAGTTGAAACGATTTCTGTGACAATATCTTAATATTATTTTATTTTTGTCTAAAGTTAAATCCCAGAACAAAACCTCATGTCTGTAAAATGCAAATGTCTTAAACGTAGGCTGTACTTTGCAAAGGTAAAGACAATGACACGATGAATGTTTTCAATTTAGATTTCATTAGAAGCCAGTCTACTGATT
Organism: Phoxinus dragarum; assembly: GCA_033366665.1. NCBI lineage: Eukaryota > Metazoa > Chordata > Actinopteri > Cypriniformes > Leuciscidae > Phoxinus > Phoxinus dragarum. Next base: position 25,738 of record JARPMJ010002966.1, read on the forward strand.
CATACGATCGTTTATTTTATTCTATTTCTGTGAAATGTTAAAGAAATGACTGGACTTTATTCTAAGAAAATGATGTTGATTGTGTGGTCCTGTTCACAGATGTTATGTGTGAATGTTTTTCTATTTTGACTCATTGGTCACACATTCTGAATGTACTTTATACACACAATTATAGTTGAATATTTTTATTGTAAACACGTTGGGATCTTCTAAAGTTGTATATAGCAACTGCTGTGCTATATATCTCAAATGTGGCGGAGGGAATATTTTTATCTGTGATTACCTGTGAAGGGAATAAATAAATGTAAAATATACAGACACATTTCATGAATGAACATAATGTCCCCCGTTTCATTCATCAAGCAGAACAATTGTTTTTAAACGGTTATCTTATGCACATATATGAAATATTCAGAAAGCAAAAGTATGCTTTGTCCTCAAATGTGTCTCTTCAGAATTTTTACAGGTAAAACAATCACTTAAGTCTCATAATTATCATAAATTATAATTGTCATGCTTTTCTATTATCTATTTAAACCTCTTGTCTCTTCTCTGCAATATTTATTCCCATACTCTCTCCTATTACTAGTATTTTCTTTTGTTTAAAGACACATTTTTTCATAAACATTAATTTAATACCTGTGTGTGTGTCTATATTAGTAGCACCCATTGCTAAAGGTACTAAAATACATTAATTGTATTTGTAGTTCTTTTAAATGTACAAATGAGTTTGGAGTGATTTTTTTTTTTTTTTTTTGAAAATCTCATTAAAAAACTGTAAGAAAATATTAAATTTAATTCCCATATAGAAAAAGTATTAGTATTATTTATCAAACAATGTTTACCGGTACTTGGTGTGCCTTCATTCATTGGTTCAGTCCTGTTTTCATTTGGCTTTTAAGTTTTCACACATTCTGTTCAAACTAAATCAAATCTTAGAGTTTGCTGCCCCCTGTGTTCGACCGAGAGGATCACTATCCACTGTCTGTCTCTGCAGAGGATGTCCTAAACTTCACTTTTCTAACTTTAGTTGGTGTGTAATGTTGCTGTTTGAGCATAAACAACATCTGCAAAGTTACGACGCTCAAAGTTCAAAGCAAAGGGAGATATTTGCTTTAAAATAAATCGTTTTTAAGGACTACAACAAACGGTTGGTAGGGACTACACGACATTAGTGACATCACCGACCCTAAAATTTACATAAACCCCGCCCCCGGGAACGCGATTTATTGATTATCAAGACAGAATATTCTAATCAATGACAACAACTACACATAAGCTACATAAATTCATCAACTAACCATTCAGAAATGTCCTGTTGTTGCTTCTACATGTTGTCACTTCTTCTTGAGTCTCCATCATTGTCTGAATCCGGTTTTGAACATTGATAAAAGGCAAAAAAGTTTTAGAAATTTTCAGTGCATGTGTGTGTGAGGTAAAAGGACACGAGCTCTCGAAGCTCCGCCCCCTGTGATGATAAAGCTCATTTGCATTTAAAGGGACAGACACAAAACCGGTGCGTTTTTGCTCACACTCAAAAAGTGACTAACATGCTATATAAAATATCTGTGGGGTATTTTGAGCTAAAACTTCACATACACACTCTGGGGATATCAGAGATTTATTTTACATCTTGTGAAAAGGGTATATTCCACCCCTTTAATGTTTCAATAAAACAGCTCTCTATTTACACACCTGCTGTAGGACACGGACACCTCAGCAAGCTCATGCCTGTGACGTATGTGGAGTCCTGCAGTATAACAACTCACACAAATGAGTGTGTGTGCAACACCAGACATAATGAAAAATACATTTATAATGTTACTAATGCTTTTGCAACATGAATGTTCTATGATTCTATAAGAAAACATGTTAAACAAACAGAAATTAACATTACATGAAGATTAACAGCCTTAAAGGGATAGTTCACCCAAACCTGTATGATTTTCGTTCATGTTCGGAACACAAATTAAGATATTTTTTATGAAATCAGAGAGATTTCCTGTCCCCCCCCCTCCATTGACAGCTACGCACCACTTGACGCTTCAAGATCGTAAAACTACTCCATATGAATTGAGCGATTTTGTCCAAATTTTCTGAAGAGACTTGATCAAGACTGTAGACATTATATGATGAACAGATTGAATTTAGGCTTTTATTCACATTTTTAAACATCAACTAACATAAACAGAAGCTCACTGAACCTGCGTAACACGAGAATGAACATCATGATTTTCGCACGTCAAGCGAACATGATTGAGCTTCTGTTTACGGATGTGTGAATTGATGAATCTTTACAAGTGAAAATAATACGTAAATTACATCTGTTCATCATATAAAGCGATCAAGTCTCTTCAGAAAATTTGGACCAAACAGCTCAATTCATATGGAATAGTTTTACAATCGCTTTAGTTTATTGAATTTATGAAGCGTCAAAGTGGTAGTTGCGTAGCTGTCAATGGAGGGACAGAAAGCTCTCAGATTTCATCAAAAATATCTTCATTTGTGTTCTGAAGATGAATGAAAGTCTTACGGGTTAGGAATGACATGAGGGAGAGTAAATGATGACAGAATTTTCATTTTTGGGTGAACTAACCCTTTAAATATGGATTCATTATAACATTTTATAGGATGGAAAAACTTAGTGCGACAACACATTTCTGTAGTTCCCTGGAGTATGAGCCTTATACTCACAAGAGAACCCACTGTAGCAACCTGGAAAGAGTTGGGTTTGGTTACAGCAACACTGTCTGAGAGAGAGGCGGGGGGGGGGGGGGGAGAGAGAGAGGAGAGAGAGAGGAGAGAGAGAGAGAGGAGAGAGAGAGAGTGAGAGAGAGAGAGAGCAGGAGCTGTTTGTCCGCTGAGGTTCAGTGTTGATTTAACAGTTTGACATGAAGATTATTACTATAAAACCTTAATTGACGCATGGATTGTTTACCAAAACTACAAGATGGAATATTTGCCTTTAACAGAAGGAGTAGATGTACATCTCAGTTAATATAATCCAGTTTTATTTAAAATGTTTTTTTTTTTTTGGCGGGGGGGGGCTTAGATTAACAGGAAATGTTAGTCTTTTGCCACAATAACGGTGGAGCCTAACAAATCAAGTTTCCACCTTAATCAGGTAAGACACAATTTTATTCACTTTTTATTTGTCAAATTGAATAGTAACATACTTAGATTTTATCATTTTTATGGACCATGATATATTTGTGGTTTTTGTTTTGTTGTTGTTTGTTTTTTAAAGCTTGACAGCTCCTAGTTGCTGTTGTATGGGCAAATTCTGTGTAAAGATCCTTAACATTTCTATTTTTGTGTTCAGTGGGAAAAGTAACAGCATATTAGTTTGGAACATGAGGATGAATAAATACTGACACAATTGTTATTTTTGGGTGAACTATCCCTTTAAACCAATTTAATGTATATACAATCATATCTGTGTTGGTCTAGTGATTTATTTATTTTTTTGGCACAGTTAGTCAGACCACAACTACATTGTGTATTAGACATGTGCCGGGTATACGGTAATACGATATACCACGATAATAAACATGCACAATAATGTTATTGCGGGCACTTCAAATTACTGTGAATAATTATATAGCCTATAGGCCTAATTAATTATTCCGATTTTTAAAAAAAATACTTTTCAACATCAACTAGTTAAAATTGACAATACACATGCTGCGCACTCTGAAATAAACAAGCCCGACACACATGAGCAGCGCATGGCGGAAATGCACTTTCACTCTCTGACAGCAGATGGCGCTGATGGAACAGCAGAAATGCAGCTGTTACCCCCGGTAACCCCGTAAACAAAGCAGCTGTGCTACTTTCTGTTTCTGAACAGTATTTTATTAAACAGCCATTCAGATTTTTTGTGTTCGCAATGCAGCATCCGAATACTTAAATACTTAGACTTAATATGATATTTATTTTCTTAGGCCTGTTTAATTTTTTTTTACTTAACTAACATTAACTAATGAGATCTTATTGTAAAGTGATAGGCTACATATTGTTCTTTATAATAATAATAATAATTATTATTTTGCAATTTAATGTGTTTGAAACGTTTGTTTATTTTATAACATTTTATGTATTGTATTTAAATGTTCAGTTTTGTTTGTTATAACAAAAAAAAAGTTATTAAACCAGTTATAGTAGACTAGCACTTAAAAAAATATATCGTGAAAATACCGTATACCGTGATAAAAAGCTTCAGCAATTATCACATGAAAATTTGATACCTCACATGCCTAGTTGTAGGCTTTTTTTATTTTTATGAACACTGTTTTGTGGTAAAAAATACGATTAAAATCTAAGCAAATTTATGTGCCTACTTTTTAAATATTGAATTGTTAATTGTTTATTAGTGTTATCGAGACATGATGATAACTTATGAACAACATTTTTTGTAACTGTAACCAATTTGCTTTGTTTCTGCTTCGTTCTTGTTGTGATTAAAGGATGCGGAAGAGCAGCTCGAGATGTGTTTGTCATGGAAACGGAGCCGGAGATCATTAAGGAATGACAGACTGAACCTCTCCGGTTGTGTTTCAACTCAAACCCGAGCGGAATAATCTCGGACAGCCGTGACGGATCCACTACAGATAGCAGTAGTCTATTACACGTAAAACTTGAGTAGAGCTGCAGCAGTATGTCCGGTAACGGGGTTCAGGACGGTCCGGTAACGGTTACCGTGGCGGAGCCGCACACGCGTGGCTCCGACGGGTTTCAGTCTCTGTCTCTGCAGCGTTTCATGCGTCTTAAGTTTAACCCGGAGTCTCTCGAGAAAGTTTATCAGACGTATTTTCTGCGCCAGCGGCAGGAGACGCTACTGGTGCTGATCGTGTTCGCGGCTCTGTTCAACAGTTATGTGATCATCATGTGCGCGGTTGTTTACTCTCAGGATAAACTCAACACGCTCGCGGTGGCGGCAGGGTGGACTGGTTTCGGATATTCTACTCTACATCGTGTCCCGGTTCGTTTGCTGCCAGAGGCCGTGTCCCGGAGCCTCGTGCCGTACGCGCAGTGGCTGCTCATCACGGTCCACGTGCTGTGCTACTTCAGTTTGAACTTCGCGGGATTTCACGAAGCCGGTGACACGGTCGGGTGGCAGATATTCTTCATCTTCTCCTTCTTCCTCACCCTCCCCACTGACGCTCGCGCGCATCACGCTCCCTGAGCGCGCTCTCGTGCTGCGCGCACACACTGCTGCTTGGGGTTCACTGTTGCGCAGAGACAACAAGATAAGCTACAGTTAACAGTGCTGATCAGGACAGGTGACACAAACACACTTACACTGGACTACTTCTTGTTTTGTCAGGGTTATATAATCAGATACTCCACAGTACTTCAAATAACAGGGACGAAAAGTAAAAAAAAAAAAAAAAAAAAAACTTTTTCTGTAGCCTAAGTGAAGAAATGATTTACAGTTATTTGAAGTGATGTTAGTGTAACGACGTTTAAAGGTTTCAGGGAAGAATGTGGGCGGTACAGCGAAAGTTCAACATCATTTTATTAATAAAATAATCAAACAACAAAACGAAAGTAAAGCGGCGTCACTCACAAAACGCTTAGGCTACATAAATAGTCCAGGCCTGGTCCTCCTCTCTTGTCTCGTCCTATTCTCCTTCTGGAGCTCCTCCGTGGGACTCGAGACTTGCCACAGATAGCTAGGCCTATATATCATGGTTATGATTCTTGAATGCACTTCCTTGTCCCCACAGTATCACCGCAGTAACCTTTATTGTAAAGGTGATTACCATTTTTCAGATATATTGGGATCATTTTATCATGGTGTTTATCAAATCTAATATTATTGTTACTGCCACAGTAGGCCTACTTTTTGTGAAGGGTAATATCAAAATGGTACTTCACATGATAACGTATAAATTACATAAATCATTTTATCAAATTATAATTTCTATAAAAACAGTTTTTTTAATAAAATTATACTACAATTAGTTTTAAATTTTATAGGAAACTTTTACAATTACAGTACCATTCAGTAAGATGTTTTTAAAAATAAATGTAACTTTTATTTAGCAAGGAAACATTACATTTATCAAAAGTGACAGTAAAGACATTTATAATTTTACAAAATATTTATAATGAGAGAGAAAGACATTATAAATCTTTTGTAACATTACAAAAGATAATTTCCACAAAATTATTAAGCAGCACAGCTGTTTTTAACATTGGTAATAATCATAAATATTTCTTGGAGAATCACATTTCTGAAGACTGGAGCAATAATGCTGAAAATGCAGCTTTGATTACAGGAATAAATTACATTTTAAAATATGTTCAAAACATAAAAACTGTTCTTTTAAATTGTATTATTATTTTACAAAATTACTGCAAAATTGTACTGCATTTTTGATAAAATAAATGAAGCCAGGGTGTGCTTAAGAGGTTTCTTTCAAACACTTTAAAAAGTCTTACTAACTAATTTATGACCAAACCTTATAAACAATACTGTGGTGGCACTGTGGTATAATTATGCTCTCAGTCTCTAAACTGTGATTTATGACGCCTGAGGGTTGCGAGAGAAACGTGTCATGCCACGGAGGTGGAGCTCACAGAAGGATCTGAAGTAAATGTGACGATATATGTGACCCTGGACCACAAAACCAGTCACATGGGTACATTTTTTGAAATTGAGATGTATACATCACATGAAATCTGAATAAATAAGCTTTCCACTGATGTATGGTTTGTTATGATAGGACAATATTCGGCCAATATACAAATATTTGAAAATCTGTAATCTGAGGATGTAAAAAAATCAAAACATTGAGAAAGTTGTGCATTTATGTTCGCGATTGTGCTGCGTTCACTCACAAAAATAAATGTTTGATATATTTACGGTAGGAAATGTACAAAATATCTTCATTGAACATGATATTTCCTTAATATCCTAATGATTTTTGGCATAAAAGAAAAATCAATAATTTGAACCCAAACAATGTATTGTTGGCTATTGCCACAAATATACCCGTGCGACTTATGACTGGTTTTGTGCTCCAGGGTCACATATGTGTCTGTAAGAAACAGTTTTACATTGACGTCATAGGACAGGCTGAAAAACATCACTCAGACATCTATTTTCCATATAAACAAACATAATGATCTGTGTCGCTGGAGTGTGTGTGTATATTCAAGCAGGAGTGTGTTGTTTCTCGTAGCTTGTGGCGAATCTGATGCTGTATTTTGCTGCTGTGCTGGTGGGCGTGATGTCATATTTCATGGCCGACCGTAAGTACCGCACGGCGTTCCTGGAGGCCAAACAATCTCTGGAAGTCAGTCTGACGCTGAAGGAACAGGGTCAACAACAGGTACACACGCAAACAGGCATTGCGAATACAAACGATCTCTCTAATAAGTGGGCCGGATGCTTAATCCATGTCCGTGAGTGTGTGAGTAATGAAAGTGCAGAGATGCTCTAATTGGGCTCAGTGGTGGAGCTCTGCTCTGGAGCCCTTGTGTTCTGTTACCTGTTATTGGCACATCTGAGCAGAATACACACACACACACACACACACAAACACACACATTCTGTTGCCACACTTATTGCAGTAATGAAGTCATTCCCCAGGCTGCTGTTATTGTGACAGCAGCGACACTAAAGACCCAAGAGTCCAAATTTGCCATCACACATTATTTTATGTTGGTCACACTAAGTTTTAAGATCAGCCCTATATATAAATAATCTCATCAAATTGCTCGTTAATGCAATAGGGTTAGTTCATCCAAACACTTACATTTATTTGCTGTGTAAGAGCTGCATAGAGACCAATAATTCAGTTCAGTTTTGATATTTGTGTTAGTTTATAGCAAAACATTGTGTCATTTTAGTTTTTGGTGCAAACAAAACACATTCACATCAATTTACATTTTAATTTTAGATGTGAATAAATTAACTTTTACGTTATTTGAAAACAAGGTCGTTATAATAAACTGATTTGTGTTCTGACAACAGTGTTATTTTAGCAGATTGAGATATTGTTATAGCTTTTATGGTTACATTTTACAATAGGGTCTCATTTGTTAACATTAGTTAATGCATTAGTTAACATGAACTAACAGTGAGCAAGAAATTTTTACAGCATTTATTAACCTTTGTTAATGTTAGTTAATAAAAATACAGCTGTTCATTGTTAGTTCACAGAGTATCAAATAATGTTAACAAATACAACCTTTGTTTTTAATAATGTATTAGTACAGATAGAAATTATCATTAACTAAGATTACATTTTTTTCAAACTGCTTACACACGTTTTCAAAGCTATGTCACCTTTTTTTCAAATCTCTACACAGCAATTCCCAAAACTGCACACGCAAAATGCAAAATGCCTCACATCTCCTTCAAAATGTAACACTGCATTCAAAATGCCATAAACACGTCAGAATGAAGCATTTGCATCAAATGGCAAACACTTCTTTCATAATAGTACATTTTTGGATATACCATGTAAACACTGTTGTTCTAAATCTAAAGCTCTTTGGTCTTGCATAGGCTTATATCTACACTTCAATAAAATGTTCTGCAGTGAAACTAATCTGCTGAGAGGGAACGAGTACACTGTAAACACCAATGCAATGTAGAAACAGAAAATATGTATCAGGCCAAACATTACTGTATACAGTAGCATACAACAAAACCATAAACATATGTAAACCAAAAGTATATTCTTTATAATACAGTAAAGAACACAATTGTGTGTGTGGGGTCTCTGTCCATTGTTGGCATCCATTGTTCAAAACAGGGAATCTGACCTTTGACCTATTTATAGGCCTATATACAGTAAAGCAGTGATCAGTTAAGCAATTAGTGTTTGCACATGTGAGGAGTGTGTGACCTGGTGAATAAGTGTAACATTTTGATTGGTTGTGTTTGGAAAAGGAAAGTAAGTCACTTCCTGTTAGATTTTTGTGTTTTAGGTCGAGAATTGTGTGTAGTGTTTTGCAATTGAGCATAAATTGAGCAATTGAGTCAAAGGCTGAGAAATAGAGATTTGGTGTGTAGTTTTGCACTTTGAGTGAGAGGTTTCAAAAACCGTGTGACATGAAAAGATTTTGTGTGTAAGCAGTTGGAAAAAACTGTAATAAGAAGTATTGTTTATTATTAGTTAACTAATGTAGTTAACTAATGTTATCTAATGTAATCTTAATGCAAAGTGTTTTTAGTAATACTTTAAATTAGTTTTAATTTTTATAAAATTTGATCTAGATTACAGATTTTTTAAATATTTTTTTATTTTAGCTAGCTATAAAAACCCCTAACTGACATCTTACAGCAAGTATTGTGTGTGTGTGTGTGTGTGTGTGTGTGTGTGTGTGTGTGTGTGTGCTTTTGTTTATATTACATTGTGGGAACCAAATGTCCCCACAAGGATAGTAAAACCTGAAATCACCTCCATTGTGGGGACCAGCCAGCATTCCCCATGAGGGGAACGGGTTAATAAACATACTAAATTATATTTTTTCGAAAATGTAAAAATGCAGAATGTCTCCTGTGATGGGTAGGTTTAGGGATAGGGGCAGTGTAAGGGGATAGAATATACAGTTTGTACACTATAAAAACCATTACGCCTATGGAATGTCCTCACAAGGATAGCAAAACACCCTTGTGTGTGTGTGTGTGTGTGTGTGTGTGTGTGTGTGTGTGTGTGTGTGTGTGTGTGTGTGTGTGTGTGTGTGTGTGTGTGTGCATGCGTGCGTGTGTGTGTGTCTTGGGGAAAAGGTAAAAAAGGAGAAAATCCAATTTTCCATATCTAGAGAAGTGTAATTTCTGGTCCACACGCTTCACAAAACTGAATTTCAAACATAGAAACTGTTTTAAAATGTTTTCCAAAACACTCATGCCATCTGCTGCTGGTGACAGTCCCACCCTTAAAGGACAAGTTCGGTATTTTACACTTAAAGCCCTGTTTACAGATCGTATCTGATGAAATAGAACGGTTACGATTAAAATTTGGACAGATGCTGCTGTCCCGAGAATTTTAGGTTTATTTTTTGTATGCTACCTTTTATGTTTTTGCTATTGAACTGAATTGTGCTTCATCATAGTTTTACTGTTAAAATTTTGTAATTTAATGGCAGATTCCCTTGTGACAACTTACCCCTTGTGACAACTTAACTTACCCCATTCACATTGGCAACATGTTCCGTTAATAGTGTTTCAGTGAAATCATTCATCGCTAGCACCAAACTGTCTGTTCTCCGGTTTAATTGTTTTTTTTGTGAGCATCTCTTTCTATCCGACTTGCTCGTGTGGTCACATGTTCTCTAGATACCCCGTCAATCTCAGAATGCCATAGCAGCAGTGGGGGCTTCTGGGAGTTGAGTGCATTCAGCCAATCAGAGCACAGCTGACGGGTTTAGCTCTCTATGGCAACCGCATCAAGAGACTAATGCGCTACGACCGAACTCCCAAAATCCCTCATCACTTTTCTGTTCCTGAACTAGAGAGAACACATCATTTTTTTTTCAAACATTAGATTCACCTGTTGATGCTCCACCAAATGAGAAAAATACTGAATCTGAATCTAGTTTGCAAGGCTGCATTTATTTAATCAAAAATACAATACAAAAATATTTTCAATTTTAATACATTTAAAAAAATATATATTTATTCCTGTGATCAAAGCTGAATTTTCAGCATCATTACTTCAGTCTACAGTGTCACATGATCCTTCAGAAACCATTCTGATATGATGATTTGATGCTCAAGAAACATTTATTATTTTCAATGTTGAACAGTTTTTGCTGCTTGACATTATTGTGGAAACAATGATGCAATTCAAACATTTGTGGTAAGATTAAAAAAGAGAGAAAGTCATACTTTTATTAATCAACGATGCATTAAATTGATCAAAAGTGAGAGAGAAGACATTCCAACATTGATAATAATCAGAAATGTTTCTTGAGTATCAAATCTTCATATTAGAATGATTTCTGAAGGATCATGTGACACTGAAGACTGGAGGAATGATGCTGAAAATTCAGCTTTGATCACAGAAATAAATTACATTTGAAAATATATTCAAATAGAAAACAGTTATTTTTATTTAGTTATATTTCGCAATATTACTGTTTTTACTGTATTTCTGATTAAATAAATGCAGCCTTGGTGAGCAGAAGAGACTTCTTTTATAAAAATGTGTAATGTTCCCAAACTTGACAGGTACTCTCTCTCTCTCTGTGTGTGTGTGTGTGTGTGTGTGTCTGTGTGTGTGTGTGTGTGTGTGTGTGTGTGTGTGTGTGTGTGTGTGTGTGTGTGTGTGTGTGTGTGTGTGTGTGTGTGTGTGTCTGTGTGTCTGTGTGTCTGTGTGTGTCTATGTGTGTGTGTGTGTGTGCGTGTGCGTGTGTGTGTGTGTGTGTGTGTGTAGGAGGAGTTGTTGTTGTCCATCTTGCCGAAGCACATAGCAGATGAGATGCTTCAGGGCATGAAAAAAGAAGCCCATCAGAAATCAGATGCTCAGCAGTTCAACACCATGTACATGTACCGCCACGAAAATGTCAGGTAAAAAAATATTTTATTACCACAAGTGCTGGGATTTTGATTCACCACAGTGTTTCTTTTTAATCTGTTTACCAAAAGATTCACCCACATTTGTCCGTTGATTCGTTCAATACACATATTTGCAGCGTTGTCAGTCATGAATGAAACAGAATTGAGAAATTGGTCCTAATGATTGAATTTTTTTTTTTTTTTAAATTAACCTACATATTTTTCCATCTAAATATCTTGTTTTATTCAGAAATGTTAATCGCGGAAATAAACAGGTTGTCATTTTATGTTGACTTAAAGGTCCCATATTGTCAAAACTGAAATTTCCTGGCTTTGTTCATGATAACAGAGGTCTAGGGGTTATGAAACTACCATATAAGTTTTAAAACAGTCGATCCACAGACAAATGCACACAGCCTGCATAAAGTAGCTGTGCCTTTTCACAAGCCGTTGTGACTTCCGTATAAATGGGATGTCAGAACTACTCAGTCACTGCCTTCACTCACTCACCACCCCCACCAATGGTGCATCACTCAGAAAACAACAGGCCAATCAGAAGAGAGGCTCATGAATATTAAGTAGACAGGCCAAACTCGACCTGTTCTTGGCAGAGCTCCTGAGAAAGGAGCTGTGAAATATATATTGAGATGTTTTTTGGTACTTATGCCACAAATATGTATTCTTAAGGACATCAAAACCTAAAATATAACTTCAGAAAGTTGTACAATAGGGCCTATGGGACCTTTAAACAAGGCTGACTTTACACTAATGTAATGATCTCTCTCTTCCAGTATCCTCTTCGCAGATATCGTAGGTTTTACTCAGCTGTCGTCTGCCGTGACTCCGAAAGAACTTGTCAAACTACTCAATGAACTGTTTGCTCGCTTCGACAAACTAGCAGCAGTGAGCAAAAACAGCCAACACACACATTTTAAACATTTATATATGTCCACCTTGTAAAGAAAATACATAAAGAGGACAAAAGCATATGTTATGGGCAATTTGCATGGTACAAATGTGTATATAATCACCAGTATTAAAGGGATAGGTGACCCTCAAGTTGTTTCAAACCTGTATGAATTTCTTTCTTCTGCTGAACACAAAGGAAGATATTTTGAAGTATGTCAGTAACCAAACAGTTAAAGGAACACTTCACCTCTGGAAAGATGAATGTGTATTTAAAATGGGTCATTTATGTAGAAGAAATGTGAAATTATTTTTGAATTTGGAGCCTTCTAGACTGAGAAAAGCCAGAAAATGTATTTTTGGCTTATGGGGATGAAAGACAACAACTCCCAGAATGCACTTGCTTCGCTGCCCTAGTAGGCCACGCCTACCGGTAAGAGATCGCAGTAAACAACAAGGCTATGCTACTAGTGAGTCTCCGTGAGTCTGGCCAGTATTTTGATGTCGCCCAAAATGTCCAGGATTCGGCTTTTGCGTTCTACAGTCGCCATTCATCATGTTTACTGTGACGAGCAGGAACGAGACTGACGGCCGCGGAGAACGATGCGAGCCCGGTGGCGTGATTACTGATGAGTGGCGCCGGCGCCTGTGAGACGCACCGGTCTCGTATCTCTCACGGAGGAACGGGAATTTTCCTAGCAATGTTAAAACGCACATCAAACGATCACTTGTTTAGCGTTCATGTAAACACTACATTCAGATTCACCAATCGGAATGAATTCAGTTAGATTGAAACAAAAGGTGTGCATGTAAACTATGAATGCGACTGCAGAAAGCAAAAGCCGAATCCTGGACATTTTGGACGATCTCGACGGCCGGACATGTCCGGGAAAAAGAGGATGGTCACCGCTACTACTCAGCTTTCTCCACAGAATAAGAACCTGTTAGCTTAGCTTCCAAATAAAGAATGGCTGACACTATTTGTACATTCTGTGAGTGAGATCCCTCTATGGGCGGGTTGAAAACATGCGGAACAGCGCCTTCTACTGGATAAATGATGAGCTAGTGTTTGTAGTCTTACCCTTATTCAAAGAAATTTGACTTCCTGCTTTTTATGACGCAAATTGATGATTTTTGCGTCATAAAAAGCAGGAAGTGGAACACTTAAATCCTTATTTCTCCCATCTCAGGGGAAAATAAGGGAATAAACCATGACCATTCGAAAATGTGACTGGGTTTCTAAAGATACAAAGTCTAATGCAAATGGGTGAAGTGTTCCTTTAACTGGTCCCCTTGATTTCCATATTAGGAAAAAAAAATACTATGGCTGTCAAGTTAACTGTTTGGTTACTGACATACTTCAAAATATCTTCCTTTGTGTTCAGCAGAAGAAAGAAACTCATACAGGTTTGAAACAACTTGAGGGTGAGTAAATGATGACAGAGTTTTAATTTTAAAGTGAACTATTCCTTTAAAGGATACAAGAAACACTGACACTTCCACACGCAGTTTATTTGCTCTTATGGCAAGGCACTTTTATTTCTTATCTGACTGTATGTTTGAACAGCAACACCACCAGCTGAGGATCAAGATTCTGGGAGACTGTTATTACTGTATCTGCGGTTTGCCAGATTACCGTGAAGATCACGCGGCCTGCTCCATTATGATGGGCCTGTCTATGGTGGACGCCATCTCGTGAGTACACGCCCACTGGGAGGGGCTTTACCTGCAGTGTCCAATCACTGGGTGGAGCTTTATCCACTGTGCATGTCATATGGGAGGGGTTTTATCTGTAATATATGAGACACTTTAGGTGTGTTCGACATCGGCTGCGGCTGGATGTAACCGATCGGCGAGAGTTGCCGCGTGCAGGCGGGGAGGAGGTGACGTCGGACACTTTCTGGTTCCTGTAGTGACCGATCACGTGGTGTTCGCAGCTGAAGTGAAATAAATGCAATATTTGCCAAATACACAGATGTTTCAGAGACATTTTCATTCAATACTTTATGTGCTTCTTCATACAGCATCTGTTTGAACAAGAATAATGTTCAACATAAGCCTATAGCTAGCTACTATCAGTGAAGTGGAGTCAACGTTTTTTAATCAATTTTATTTTAATAAACATGACACAATACAACATCGCGACTACATGAAAAGAGTGTTTACTGTTATAAAAAAATATTACAATATTTATATTACAATATATAAATATTACAATATTCATAGGATTCACTAAACTACTTTTAGTTACATTTTATTGTACATTACATACTAATTTATATATTATAAAAAAATCTTATTTTTATATAATTTCAAAGGCTTTTTAATTCATCTTTAAAATTATACAAAAACATTTTAGATTTGTTTTTATATCTTTTAAATAAATATATCATATATGTTTATATATGATATATTTATTTAAAGATATATAAAAAATCTAAAATGTTTTTGTATAATTTTAAAGATGAATTAAAAAGCCTTTGAAATTATATAAAAATAAGATTTTTTATATAAACATTATTATATAAACTATAAAAATGTCTAGTACATGTTTAAAAATCATACAAAGAATATATATTAAAATAGATCAATAGAAATGTTTTATATATATATTCTGTATATTATATTATATATATTTGTTTCATAATTTTTACATATTTATATTTTATATTATATATTCAATGTATATATGCAAATATGAAAAATTTAAATACAAATATATATATTTTTAATTAAAAGAAAGTTATTATAGATTTTCTAATTGAATAAAATGAATGAATCAGCTATAAACAGACATTTGCTTCTCACCTGTGTTCAGCTACGTGCGTGAAAAAACTCAGACGGGAGTGGACATGCGTGTCGGCGTGCACACGGGAACCGTACTGGGGGGGGTCCTGGGACAGAAGCGCTGGCAGTTTGACGTTTGGTCCACTGATGTTACAGTGGCAAACAAGATGGAGTCAGGGGGAATCCCTGGGTGAGATCAACTCAAATCTGTTACAACTGAATTTAAACCATTAGTTTCTTGTTGAATTACCGTGTGGATGACTCTGTTTCTGCTGCGTTTGCAGGCGCGTGCACATCTCTCAAAGCACAAAGGACTGTTTGCATGGCGAGTTTGAGCTGGAGGAGGGCAGTGGAGGAGAACGCTGCGAGTATCTTCTGGAGAAAGGCATTGACACGTACCTGGTGCGCTTGTCCAAAGAAACACACAAAACAAACGGAGTGAGCAACGGCACAGTGAGTATCATGAGCTTCATTCATCTTCTCTGATCTGTCGTTCTCATCTCAAACTCTTCTGAAACTTTCCTCAGGTGATCAACACCACAGAAACCAGCGGCAGCAGCACATCAGTGAAGAACATACCTGAGGAGTCAGATACACAGGTGAGATCTGTCTGTCTATCTATCTATCTGTCTGTCTGTCTGTCTGTCTATCTGTCTGTCTGTCTGTCAATCTATCTATCTATCTATCTATCTATCTATCTATCTATCTATCTATCTATCTATCTATCTATCTATCTATCTATCTATCTATCTATCCATCTATCTGTCTGTCTATCTGTCTGTCTGTCTGTCTGTCAATCTATCTATCTATCTGTCTGTCTGTCTGTCTGTCTGTTTGTCAATCTGTCTGTCTGTCAATCTATCTGTCTGTCTATCTATCTACCTGTCTGTCTGTCTGTCTGTCTGTCTGTCTGTCTGTCTGTCTCTCTGTCAATCTGTCTGTCGGTCTGTCTGTCTGTCTGTCTGTTCGTCTGTCTGTCTGTCAATCTATCTGTCTGTCAATCTATCTATCTGTCTGTCAGTCTATCTGTCTGTCTGTCTGTCTGTCTAT
The DNA here is from genome assembly GCA_033366665.1 of Phoxinus dragarum. Taxonomy (NCBI): domain Eukaryota; kingdom Metazoa; phylum Chordata; class Actinopteri; order Cypriniformes; family Leuciscidae; genus Phoxinus; species Phoxinus dragarum. The sequence goes on from JARPMJ010002966.1 coordinate 41,999, forward strand.
CTGTATGTCTGTCTGTCTGTCAATCTATCTGTCTGTCAATCTGTCTGTCTGTCTGTCTGTCTGTCTGTCAATCTATCTGTCTGTCTGTCAGTCTATCTGTCTGTCTATCTGTATGTCTGTCTGTCTGTCAATCTATCTGTCTGTCTGTCAATCTATCTGTCTGTCTGTCTATCTGTCTGTCTGTCTATCTGTCTGTCTGTCTATCTGTCTGTCTGTCTATCTGTCTGTCTGTCAATCTATCTGTCTGTCTGTCTGTCTATCTGTCTGTCAATCTGTCTGTCTGTCTGTCTGTCTGTCAATCTATCTGTCTGTCTGTCAATCTATCTGTCTGTCTGTATGTATGTCTGTCTGTCTATCTGTCTGTCAATCTATCTATCTGTCTGTCTGTCTGTCTGTCTGTATGTCTGTCTGTCTGTCAATCTATCTATCTATCAATCTATCTATCTATCTGTCTGTCTGTCTATCTGTTCGTCTGACTGTCTGTCAATCTATCTGTCTGTCTGTCTGTCTTGACCTTTGACCTGTGTGTGTGGTTTCTCAGCGGCTACAGTTGGCCAGTATGACAGATGACGGACTGGAAGACGAGCACCTGAACCAACTGCTGAATAAAGCTCTGCTGGAGAGAGAGAGAGAGGAGACGTAATTATAGTTTATTCTGATTTGAACCCAGTGGTTTTGCTTTTATGCCTCTGTCTCACATCACCATCTCTCTCTCTCTCTCAGTCTGGAGGAGAGGAAGACGGCTGTTCTCTCTCTGAGGTTTAAAGACTCAGATCTGGAATCTCGTTACTCGTTAGAGAAGGAGAGACAGACGGGTGTTGCGTTCAGCTGCTGTTGTGTGGTTCTGATCTTCACCTCAGCCATGGAAATGCTCATAGATCCGCAGTGAGTGAAGCTCATGAATAATTCATTACTGATCAATTATATCAGTATCAATGTACTCATGTAACATTTTATTAAAACGAACACTTCTGCTGCTGTGTAATAATGTTACATGTCTGCTTGATTTCTGACAGGTTGGTTGTGAATTACGTGACTCTGGCTGTTGGTGAGCTGTTACTTCTGATTCTGACTCTGTGTTCACTTGCGGCCATCTTTCCTCGAGTGAGTTCAACCAAAGACTTTAGATATACAAAGACGGTGCACTCATATTACCTATGAATGTGAGAAAGTGCAATGCGCAACATGGCGGAATAATTCCCTCCTTAAAAATCGCTAATTGGCTTTTTTAGCGCTATTTGTGCATAAGAAACAACATTTATGGGATAGATCATATCAGATTTTGTTGCTGATTTGAAATATGTTATTTAATTGTGAGTTCAGCAAGCAGCTTCTGAGATTTCAGGATTCTCCCATTCAAGTAGACAGGACTTGGTCTTGTATGCCCGAAATAGCTGCCCGGAGGCATTGCCAATATGGCCGCCGAGTGAACAGACTTTCCTTGAAAGGTACTTTGGCTCAACATCACGGCAGTAGATGAAAGAGTGAATTCCATGACAACATCTTTAGGTCATAATTCACCCCAAAATGAAAGAAAAAAGAAAAAAACATTTTACACTTTTAAAATGATTATTTTTGCTTTGGGGCTAAAGCTGAATGTGATTCACCTGAGAGAGCAGTGTTATTTTAGTATTTTATATACTTGGTATATAAGTATTTTATATATTTACTATTTTATATAATTTTATTTATATACTATTGTAGTATTTATTAATATTTTTGCAGTAATTCACACAACTCAGGAACAGTGATGTTCGATTCTTGAACGAATCGTTCTTTTGAGCCGGTTCACTAATCGAACTGAATCGAACTTTAATTTCGGGTTGATGACTCAAGACACACACCTGAAGTAGCTCGACTCAAAAAGAACCGAATGAGCCGGTTCAACCAACTGTCGAAGTTTGCAGAGGATTACGGAGGAGTCCGATGAGTGAGTTGACGATCCTATGCAAGCCTGAGCCACACACTGGAAACATGCTTATTATGACTACTTTTATTAAATAACATTTTATTAAAACCTGCAAAAACCTTTCTATCAAGAGATGTAAATAAATGGTGCTATAGTTTATTGTGCATGGAGATTATATTTTAAGTTGTTAAGTGAAATCAAGGAGATTATATACTTTAGATATGTAGTTTGTGCATCAATACCTTTAATGTTTGCTGTAGATGCAAAACATTTAGAAATCGTTTCCGAGATGTAGGCTAATCAATATTGGTCAGTCGTATCCGACATAAAGGATCCGCAAATGAAACTGTGACCACAAACACAAAAAGGCAAAAATCAGCAATATGCGTTCACAATTAACTTTTTATTTGAACGTTTCTATATGCGTTACACAAATTACTTTATTTGAATGTTTCCTTGATATAACATAACTCTGAGTTGTTAGAAAAGAAATGCGTACATAGCGCGATAACGTAAGGAACTAATAAATCGTGTTTTTTTTTAACCGGTTTGCGGAAATGAATCGGACTTTACATCACTACTCAGGAATATCAACAAAACCGTCTTTAATCATTTCAAAATCCAAAGGGAAACACTCAGAAGATCACAGGGAAAAGCTAGCAAAACAACCACGTAAAACTTAATGACAAACATCACCAAACCAAGAACTGTGAGAACTCGAGACTTAAATACACACAGAGTAATCAACAGAACTGAGAACAGGTGTGGAACTAATGAGTAACTATGGAAACTAAGGCTGTGTCCGAAATCTCCCCCTATACCCTCATTCACTATTCCCTAAATTAGTCCACTAGTGTAGTTCACTTAAGGGAGTGAATGAAAACGAGTGAGTGAATTTATTTCGAATTGAGTGTGCCGGAAGGGCTGCCGCTTTTGCATAGTTTGTGCTTATTTATCTTAAACTGTGTCATGGACAGTATGTATAAACTTTAGTTAAACAATTGAATCAATTAAAAATGATTTTATACCTCTATGATATTACGCTGTACCCACATTGGTTTGGAGAATGGATGGATGATTCACCTGTGCGCGCCATCTTATGGTCAGACGCGAGAATTCATTCGATGTGCGGCTCTCACGGTGCATTATGGGTATTCTCTAGCATACATCGGTTGTACACTCACTATTACAGTGCATTGTGGGATTGAATGAGTGCCCTTGATAATGCCCACTATGGTTTCGGACACCACTACAAATGGCTGTCCCTTCAAATAGTGCCCTTTTTAAGGGTGATTTCAGACACAGCCTAACAATAACCGGTAACAAAGCACAATAAAACTAAACATAACCTCTATCTAATATATATATAAAGATATGTAGTTATTAGCTATTTATCTAGATTAGTTTATTTTACTCGTTTATTTTTATTTCAATTTTAGTGAAAGGCCATCCGTGTAATATTGTGATGTGTGTGTATCAGATCTTCTCCCGGAGGCTGGTGTCCTTCTCGCTGTGGATCGACCGCACACGTTGGGCTCGTAACACATGGGCCATGGCCGCCATATTCGTTCTGACCATGGCTGAAGTGGCAGATATGGTGAGATACAACACATTTCACCTTTTTTCCAATTATTATTATTAATCACTGTGATTGGCATGTTTCTGTTACTGCACTGTTGCATTTTTCAATTAAATTATGAAATTTAGGCTTTTAAAGATTCGATGTCAGATTCTTGTCATTTTCCGTTAGCTGAGTTGTGTTCAGCCCCCCCTGTTGCTCCTGAACTCCACCTCCGGCGTGACGCTCGAGTCTCTGGGTGACGGCGGATGTGCCGAGAACCCCAAACACTACGGATACATATCAGTGCTGTCGCTGGTGGCAACCGTCATGCTCGTACAGCTCAGCCATGTCGTCAAGCTGGCGCTCATGTTGCTGGTTACCATAGTGACAGGTGCTGTAAACATCCACAGCTGGATGTACATTTACGAAATCTACGATTTCATTCGCTACCTGGACTACAGGTGAGTCGTGCTCAAACTTGAGTCCAGAAATACTTGAATACTCGTGCTGTATTTACACAAAATATAAGAAGTCTCTTAACTCTTTCCCCGCCATTGATGTAATTGTCCGGCTTTTCCGTGTTTTCACTGTTAGACGGTATGGAGCGCTATTACACATCTTCTGAAAGAGTACTGCATATCAAAACACATGCAAAAAAGAAGCAGAAACAAGCATTAGAAGCATTGCTTATGCACGTTGTAGTCTTAAGGGAAAAAAAATATATTTTCTCAGATTTTGGTTCAAAATCTTTTTATGAAACTTACCCACATTTGGCTGTTGATATAAAAATGTATGCATGAGGCTAGAATAAAAACAGGGTTTATTTTTGTTTATTAGAAGAGTCTCTGTTCTGTCTTTTAAAATTGATCAAAAATGCTGGAGTTGGCTGGCAAGGAAAGAGTTAAAAATGCAGTAAAAACAGTAATATTATTACATTTTTAAATAACTGTTTTTTATTTGAAAAAATATGTCATTTTATTCCTGTGATCAAAGCTGAATTTTCAGCATCATCATAACTCCAGTTAGACCTTACTTAGAAAATCATTCTATGATGATTTGATGCTCAAGAAACATTTCTTATTAATATTATCAATAACCTCAATACATGTTTTCAGGATTCTTTGATGAATAGAAACTTCAAAAGAACAGCATTTCTTTGAAATATAAAGCTTTTGTAACATTATACATTTCTTTACTTTCACTTCTGATTAATTCACTGAACACTTAATGAATAAAAGTATTTATTTTCAAGCAACTTCTGAACGCTAATGTATAGTATATAGCATAGATTTTTTTAAATGTAGAATTCAAGAGGAAATTAACTAAGAATAATTGTTGTGTCTATATATATGCTCTAATGCTCTTTTGATGCTCTTCTCCATCATTCGACCACTATTTACTGAGTTACGTACTGCTGCTATGATCAATAACAATACACAAACATGTCTTTTAAACAGAGTTTTGTGAATCAGGCACAATGAGCCAAATTTACACAAAAAGGAGACTGAAAACTTAATTAAATACAGCAGCACATTTTTTTATATAGTGTATTTCTATTGCTTTTTCACCCAGTGATTAAATGCTTTTGCGTTTGAAATGCCGCTCACAAAAGTGGAAAAAGTTGGCTTGGCTAATACCTGATTTTTTCATTATTTTCTGTGGCTCTTTAGATATTCAGTGGTTCCCACCAGATATCTGCTGACCGTGATGATTATCATCATGATGATGAGTTTCTACTACTTTGCACGCCACGTATGTCTGAAAACAGCTTAAAAATGTACATTAATTTCCTCTCCTCTGTTTTTTTATAACTATTAGCATGTCATTTCTTGTTCCTCTCTCTCCCAGGTGGAACGACAGTCCCGTAAGCTGTTTCTGTGGAAGGTTGAGGTGCACGATCAGAAGGAGAAGGTCTACGAAATGAGAACGTACAACGAGGCGCTGGTCACTAACATGCTTCCTGATCACGTGGCCAAACACTTCCTGGGCTCCAAGAAGCGAGATGAGGTATGGGAGTATATTCCTGAATACAGAGTAATGCGTTTAGACCTTGAAGGAACTCGCCGACTTTTTGGGACTTTAGCTTATTCACCGTATCCCCCAGAGTTAGATAAGTCCATACATACCCTTTTTATCTCCGTGCTGTAACACTGTCTGACGCACCCACCGCTAGCCTAGCTTAGCACAAAGACTGGAGGTAAATGGCTCCAGCTAGCATACTGCTCCCAATAAGTGACCAAATAATGCCAACATTTTCCTATTTACATGTTGTGATTTGTATAGTCACAGCGTGTACAAATAACAAGGTCACATGAGACACAGCCATCTTCTAGCCGTATACATACTGGGAACTATATTCTCAGAAGGCGAAGCACTGCTACTTCTGCGGAGTGATTTGCTCGCAGCGAGAAGCCCTGTGGTGAGGAGCAGAGAGTTCGCTCAGTGTTACGCTAATCACTCCGCAGGCGTTATTTGGTCACTTATTGGGAGCAGTATGCTAGCTGGAGCCATTTACCTCCAGTCTTTGTGCTAAGCTAGGCTAGCGGTGGGTGCGTCAGACAGAGTTACGGCATGCACGGAGATGAAAAGGGTATGTGTGGACTTATCTAACTCTGGGGGATACGGTGAATAAGCTAAAGTCCCAAAAAGTCAAAAAGTGTGTTCCTTTAATAAATGTGCATATTGATGTTTATTTGTCTATTGCAGGAACTTTATAGTCAGTCGTATGATGAGATCGGCGTGATATTCGCCTCTATTCCCAACTTCGCTGACTTTTACACTGAGGAGGGTATAAACAATGGAGGGATAGAGTGCCTCCGAATCCTTAATGAGATCATCTCTGACTTTGACAGTGTGAGTGTCTCTTGCTCTTTATATTTTTATGTCTCATCATTTGTTCAGCAGAAATTCTCTTTAAAATCATGTGATGTGTTTTTTTGACTCTGAGTAGCTTCTGGATCGCACCGAGTTTCGCCACATTACGAAGATCAAGACCATCGGCAGCACATACATGGCAGCTTCAGGCGTGACGCCGGAGAGCAACACTAACGGATACGCCGACCGCAAGGTGCGCTACACAACACACTCTTCAGCGCATAATGCTTACAACAGTGGAGTCGGTGATACTGATGATGATGATGATGATGATGATGATGATGTGTGTGATACAGATAGAGGATCAGTGCATCCTGGAGCGCTGGCAACACTTCGCTGATTTGGCAGACTTCGCGCTGGCTATGAAAGACATACTTGGAAACCTAAACAAACAGTCATTCAATAACTTCATGCTTCGCATAGGTCAGTGAACAGAAATACAGACCTTTTTTTTTTTTATGTAAAATGCAGAAAGTTTTCTGTGATTGGTAGGTTTAGGGGTCGGGTTAGTGTAAGGGCACAGAATAGACAGTTTGTACAGTATAAAAATCATTATGGCTATGGAAAGTCCCCATAACATGAAAACCCAGCATCATACTAAGTAACGTTTTTTTTTTGTAAATGTAAAAATTTTAGTTTTCTGTGATGGGTAGGTTTAAGGATAGGGTTGGTGTAAGGGGAGAGAATATACAGTTTGTACAGTAAAAAAATAAAATCTCATAAAGCATAAAGCATGAAAATCCAACGTGTGTGTGTGTGTGTGTGTGTGTGTGTGTGTGTGTGTGTGTGTGTGTGTGTGTGTGTGTGTGTGTGTGTGTGTGTGTTTTATTGTCAGGTCTGAATAAGGGGAGTGTGTTAGCTGGAGTAATTGGTGCGCGCAAACCTCATTTTGATATCTGGGGAAACACTGTGAACGTGGCCAGTCGTATGGAGTCCACTGGGGTTATGGGTAACATACAGGTGATATACGTTTTATTTGTTTATTTATTTTATATTTTAAAGTAAATATATTTACAATTAAAAAGTGATTTAAAACTAACTGGCCAATATAGCTATAAATTATATTAAAATACACACATTTTAACATAACATATAGTCAAATATTAGCATATTTTCCCACACTGTTTTTCACAGAAACACAAGAAGTTTGCGACAGAAATGTAATTTTGAGATTTTATTAAAACATCTCTGTCTTAACGTACTCATACTTCGGATGCAAAACTAGCCTAATGGAACTGACTTCAAGGAACATATTATAAATATTCACAGTATCACTCAGCTCTGGCTCTAACACAGATGTGTGTGTGTGTTTTGATGGTGTTGGTGCGCCCCAGGTGGTGGAGGACTGCTATAACATCCTGAAGGAGTATGGTTTCCGTTTCGTCAGAAGAGGACCGATCTTCGTGAAAGGAAAAGGAGAACTGCTTACTTTCTTCATGAAGGGCAAAGACAAACCTGTCGCAAAGACCACCGCAGTCTCTCTCCCACATCAAATACTAGACAAATCATGAGAAGAATGAACATTGTTCATGAACTTCATGAACAATGAAGACCAGGACATTGACATTTTATTTTATATTTTGTTATGTTGTGACTTTTCCACTTTTTATTGATATAAAAAGGGAAAGGGGACAGTAAATTATTGAGGACAGAGAGGAGACACAAACCCGTGTCTCCCAAATGAGCACTACAGCTGTGAAACAGATACATTTAAAAATATATCTATAATAATAATTCAGAAGCATCCACAGCCAAAGGTTGTATATTAACTGAGAATTTTTCATCATTTGTTATATTTTAAAAAACACACTTTCCGTCATTGCAACAGATCAAAAGTACACCCTCTGGTCTGTTGTGTTTTCATACTTTATACACATTCCCTTAGTAAAAAAAAATGCTGATAAAGATCGTATGCGTTCAAATGATAAGGATGGGCTCATAGATTACAGTAAACGTTTGAATTGAATTGAACGTTGAATTGTTGGCTATATTAAGCACATAAAAGAAGTATGAATCATAAAATAGACCATGATGGAAATTCTGTTATATTAATTTGTGGACACAAAAACACACACAATCAGGAGCTAAACGGCACTTCTCAGAAACTGTCCGATTAAAGGCATTACACACATGAACACATACACATCTTTTGAACAGAACATGGGGAATGTAGGCCTACATTATGAGCATCAACAGAAGGCAGAGTGTTTTATTCTATTTTTATTTTACATATAGCTTATACATCACACTAACACCATATTACTATTGACATGTAGTCGGAATGTTTTTTTATTTACCAAAGCAAATTGCATTTTTAATAGTCAAACATCTCCAGGTCTAGCTCAATCCCAGCAAACTCTGATATTTTAATGCTTTTTTATAAACGCACATTTCACTCATGGCATTCGGTTTGTCTCATGTATACTCTGTGAACATTTTGGATATAGATCAGATTGTTACGGCTCTCAGAATGTGTGTGGATTTTTTTGTGTATGTGTGTGTAGATTGTGATTTAGCAGCGTTTAATGCCATGCCATTCTCAGTGTTTTATTGTTTGACCAAATGAGAAGAATGATTTAATGACTCGTGACAAGGTACATTAAACAGAGCCAAACGTTAGTACCTTCTTGTTGAATTTTAATCATCCAATAACGTTAGTAGGGAAATAATTGTAACTAGAAAAATAATGCATAGGCCTATTTGACATTTGAAGGTTATAAACCTCGAGTAATTTGAGAAAATTGAGAAGATTTTAGTCTAAAGTAGACCGCACACTTGGATAGTCTGTAGAAAGATTCAAATGGGTTGTTGGATGGATCTTGGATGGATGGTTGATTCTTGTGATTGATTGTGAATGAATGGATGTTGTTACATCTGTGGGATGGTGACTAAGGATTTCTCAAGCAAAAATGGTTCATAGATTTTTAACAGGCCCACTTCTCTGAACATCTGTGCTCTGTAAACTCTCTAGATGATCATAAATAATTATTGATGAATTAATATAGTCTCTGCTGCTAAGTTTCTCTGCCCCCCCCCCTTTTGGTTGGAGAGCCATCCGGAAGTGAGGCAGCAGGGGAATGTCCGGTGACGTCAGTGCGTCTGGACGCCATTAGATCTGCAGCTGTTTGGAGAGAAACAACAACAACACGAACGACCCTCGTACGAAACGCGCACTGGACCGCGGGAGCCCGACGCCTCTTTCCCCTCCCCCGGGTTCACCGGCTTCTAACCACGGCCGCTCTCGGTGAGGAAACTCTGGCCTCCGCTTCCTCCTCCTCCGACTCGGACACCGGCGGAGCGTCGCCGCCCCCGCGGAAGAAGCACCGAGCCTCGGCGGCGGAGGGAGTAGGAGAGCCCGGGGCTTCAGCGGGCCTGCCATTAGCGACCCACGTCAGCCGAACCAGCACTAACATGCAGTCGAACGGGACCGGACAGGAGCAAAACCACCCAGCCAGCACACAGAACGGAGATGCCAACGGCCTCCAGAGCAATGCGGGCTCGGCTTCGGGGGCCTCCGGGACGAGTTCGGGTTCCTTGAAGAAGAAAAAGCGTCTGTCTCAGTCGGAGGAGGATGTGATCCGCCTCATCGGACAGCATCTTCACGGGTTAGGGCTGAAGTAAGTGTTGCGGTAATGAGGAGCACAACGGGACCGAGTCGGTTCTGGTAAAACCCGGTTTGACAGGTCGAGCGCGCGACACATCTACGTTAGACCGCAGCCGTTATGTGATCAACGAAGCGAGCGACGTCGATCTTTTAATGTCGTGTTTAATGACAATCAAAACCTTTTTACCCCGACAAAATAATATACAAATATCTATAATTCAACCAGAATGTCAGACAGATACACACAAAGAAAGGTGCGATCGCAGATGACAGCTGTATGTGTGTCATGTGTTTCTCGGGGCCCGAAAGCGTAACGTTATTTTTGCTGTAATGGTGTCAAATGTAAAGATGAATTCATTAAAATCAGCATATTTCTGTCAATACGTGATATATGCGTGTTTACGCTACATCAAATCAGGATGACATCCTCTGTGTTTTTGCGTTTTAATGGCGGCTGTGGAATGTGTGTGTAGCAGCTGGTTTACATTAGAAAGAAGCTTGAATCTAATTTTAGTGAAGATCTGCTAAATCCATCAACTGCCATTCAGATTCAAACCTCAAACATGAATTCTGAACAATCACAATCCAGATCACTGTGCTTGAACACACACATCCAAGAACTAGACTACAAGATGAGTCGAAAACATCAAGAAAACTGCAAACATCCTTCCCATCCCCCCTCACATACACACACACACACACACACACACACACACACACACTCTCTCTCTCTTTTGTAATCATAGCATGACGTAATTCTGTGGGACCCTGCATTCAAAACACTTTCACACTGTTCTAGAAAGCTTCACCTGTAACGTCCTATTTACTGCACCAACATGTTTCAACTTGTATGTTGGTTTTTCTGTCTTTGTTAACCTAAAAATATATGCAAATAAAAGGAGTGAATATAGTCATAACTGAGGATGACTATGACTATATTAAAGCAACATGACATAAGTAAGAGTGCTGCTGTTCTGATATTACCTGTGATGTGGCCGAGTGCCGCAGGTAATCGCACACAAAATCACCCAGAACCCCTTCAGAAATTATTATTTTCATTACATAGCAGGGCCTCAGTGTCTTATTGCTTTTATGAAACCGCTAATAATACATAATAATCAGTGTTAGACACACAAATTCATTAAGTGCCATCCCTATGTTTAACAGTTGGCCTTTTAACTTCAGATGGCAACAGTACTTGAAGAACTAGCTTTTGTTTTTTTTTAAAGATGGCAAATAGAAACCGTGAAGCTTTAGTTATGGTATTGGATAAAGGCGTAATAAACGAGCAATGTTTTATCTTTCTCTATTTTAGTCAGACGGTGGATTTGTTGATGCAGGAATCCGGCTGTAGACTGGAGCATCCATCAGCCACAAAGTTTCGCAACCACGTCATGGAAGGGGAATGGGACAAGGTGAGCTTATTCCACATGACATATTTAGGCCTGGTTTTAAAGATTAAGCCAGGATTAGACCTTAGTTCAATTAGGACATTTAAGTAGCTTTTATAAATGTGCCTTGAGATAAAATAATGCCACAACAAAACCAAATTTACAGTATGTAGAGGTGAATACATGCAGGTTATATATAGCATATATTATAAGATATGCTAGTGCAAGTTGCTTTTAGTTAAAACGGCTCAAACATGCATTTAATCTGGGATTAGGCTTAAGCCTTGTCTGTGAAACTGGGGGAATATGTCATTTTGATGGTTTAGATTCAAAGTTGTCAGGAAAGACGGTCACTGTTATCAAAGTTTACCACATGTACTTTCTCAATACATTCTTGAATGCATTCCATGCTTTTATTTTGCATGATGCATCAGTGCATGTTAAAGATAATATGTTTGTATTTTTAATCTTTCATAATAATACAGGGTTCCTACGCAGTTTGCTAAAGAATGGAATTTGATCAGGGTAATTTCCTGGTCTGGATAAGTATGGAAAAAATAAAAATGAATCTATCATACAAGAGTGTTTTCATGGCAAAAGTTTAGTGATTGTTGTTGAACACGACTGAGTGCACAATTTCATTATGCAAAACGTGTCTTTACCATAAGCTAGTCTTTTTGAACTTCACTAAATGAATGTGTGCGTGCCACTCGAACCAGCATCTGATAAAGGAGCAAAGGATTTGACGTTTGGTGATAGTGCAACATCAAACCACATTTACTGTATCAAACTGATGTGTCAGAGGTGAACACATGCAGGTTATAAAGCAGAGAAAATAAGAATATTTACAGATGACTGTATTATATACCAAAAATAATGCTGTATGAACCATTTATGCTAAATATGATCTGAAAAATTGTTTTGAAGAAGTTCTGTATGGTCTTTGTGTCTGGGAACCCTGATAACTAGTCTTTTTACTTTTGGCTAATGCTCCAACCACTTATGAATTTTTATGTTTAATGAAGTGAGGCCAGATTTAGTTTTAGATTTTTTTTAAATCAAAGATAAACTTTACATTTTAAATAAACTTTTTTATTATATGTTGTAGGGCTGTGAAATGATTAATCGCATCCAAAATAAAAGTTTGTGTTTACATAATAAATGTGTGTGTACTGTGTATAATTATTTTGTATATATAAATACACACACGTGCATGTATATATTTAAGAATTTTTATTTATATATAATATAAATTATATATAAATCTATATACAGTGTACATGCAAATATTTCTTAAATATATACAAGCATGTGTGTGTATTTATATATATATATATATATATATATATATATATATATATATATATATAAAATAATTATACACCGTACACACACATTTATTATGTAGACACAAACTTTTATTTTGGATGTGATCAATCGTTTAACAGCCCTAATATGTTGTTGCTTTTTTGTACTTTTTCTATTTTTCCCACTTGTCTCTCATCATGAATATATTCATGGTAGCTGTGGTGCTAAATTAAAAACAAAAAACAACCAATCCAGTCATTTCCTAATGGATAAAGTGACTCATTTTTCCTCATTAAATATCTTTTCACTTGGAAAATTCACTTTATTGACGTAGAATGAGTTGTGATAGTTGCATTATGTTTATTAAGGTCTGACTGATGGGTGACCTGCTTGTCAAAGGTCATGTAGCTATGTATATGAGGGAGCTGTGAAAGGTCCTTATTAAAAATATACCTTAATTCTTTCTGATTTTGTGTGGTTTTGCATGCATACAGAGTTTTGTTTTTGGCTCCATGGTGAATTCAGCCATTCTTTTCTCTAACCACAAGTATGATTTTTTTTTCTTCGTTACATGATTGCAGGTCTTTCCCTTTCATTTACACTTCATGGCCAAACTGAAAGAAAAGTCTGGGGTCGTTTGAATAGTGGATTCATATATTTGTGTGCGGTGTAGTTTAAAAATAAAACCAATCTAGATATGCTGTATCTTGCACAGGAAGTAGCAGGTTTATTTGACCATCTCTCACCTGAGTTTAGGAAAGTTTGGATCATTGAAACCAAGATTTTCTAAGATGTCAGGCAGAAACAATAATCATGCTGACATTTTGAGAGTTTGTGGTGGGATAAAACAAACTATGTAGAAATTGTGCTCCTGGCTTGAGGAAATGTTTTGGTCACTTCTGCGGATTTGTTTGTTCTGAACTAACAGTGGAAAAAAAGCTGAATCCTATTTTTCCATCTAATTCTTTACTAGTATTCTTTCTATTTATACAGGCAACTTTACAAACACCTCATGCTTCTTTTCATCTTATAAATGGAATTTGTGCAGAAAATTCTGCTCTTTTAAAAATCATTTGCACATTTTGATCAGTTTTTGTTTAAAATGTGATTTTTAATCTTTATTTAAAATGCACTACACCTTTTGGTGTTTGGTTGTTTTATTCAAAGACATTCAGAGAATTGAAGTATGAATAAAGTGTCCTGATACTTTTTGGTAGCGCTGTAAACGATTAAAGTTTGTGTTTACATAATATATGTCTGTATTGTGTATAATTATTTTGTATATATAAATACACACACATGCATGTATATATTTCAGAAATATTTGCATTTATATACTGCATATATATTTTTATGATTTATATTATATATAAATATAACTATACAATTAAATATATACATGCATGTGTGTGTATTTATATATACAAAATAATTATACACACACATATATTATGTAAACACAAACTTATTTTGGATTCGATTAATCACCATTAATCGTTTACAGCCCTACATTTTGGGGCTATTATATTTCATTCAAAACATTTTGGGTTTTAAGTTCACTTGACTTATTTTGTCAACTAAGCTTAAAGGTTTTAAAGTAAAATCTATGTGGTGTGACTGTACTATGGTTGATGGTATTTTTCCACAAAATGCTGAACTGATGCTTCTGTTTCTTTTCTGTGACACAGGCTGAAAACGACCTCAACGAGCTGAAAGCATTGATGCATTCACCCAACGCTATTGTGGTAAGACCACCAGACCCGGCCACATGCACTCTTAATGCTGAAAGCTTCTGAAGCTTCATCTGGAAACAAGTGTTGTAGAAATCATTCTGGATAGGGTTGTCATAAGTTCGTTCCAAAATTAGAACGTCAAGCCCACACTAAAGGCTTAGTAAGTACTGGCTAGTTTGTAACTCTGTATTAAGTTTGGTTGCACCAAATGTTCTTGAGGCAGAACGTTGCTAGTAGGTCGGAAGCTCTTTGTAAAGTTATGCATAGTTGCATAATATGATGTTTACATTCAATCAATGATTAGCAGCCTTAAAATTTGTGAGCAGAAGTGGTTGAAACAGTGATTTACAGTTTATTCTGACTTCGTTTGCCTCAAGTAGCTTATGGTAAAAATAAATTTCCACTGAAATGCGATGAATAATCATGAAATAACAAGTATTTTGTGTCAATAGCATTCAGAATATCAGTATATCAATAAATACTGATACAAACAAACATAAGGAAATTAGATGTATTTATTCTGATTGATTTTGTTTGACACACAGTGTGTAGTTCGGTTGGTTTTGAGCCGCTAACGAGTTAATTATTCTTAAAATGTTTTTTCTCTTAACATGTAAATGAGTGTAAATGTCAACTTCATCTTCTATGTCTGAAGGATTGTTGTTTTGTCAGGTTAAACATGAGCTTATTGATGCAGCTCAGTGAATCTCCTGTTCTGTAAATATTTATTAGTTTATAGTTACTAAGCTAAGTTTTAACTGATGCAAACGGTCCCTGGTCATTTCTGGTTTGTTGCTGCGAAGAATTTGAGATTGTTGACCTGATCCGATCTCAGGGTGTTTCTTCTTCAAAGAACCAATCTCTAACCTTTATAACTGAAACAACTGAACAAGAACCTAGTTGTCTTTGCATTCACTTTGTCTGTGTCCTTCAAAGGGGGCTCAGATTTATTTGTGCCATATAGTTGTAACCATGTCTTTTGTTGTGTCTCCATAGTGGTTCTGACCGTTGTTTGAATGTAAAGTGGACTATTCTGCCATGTGTATGATAAATGAATGGGTCACTGAAGCGAGTCTTTCTCTCTTTCTTTCTAGCGGATGAAGTTTCTGCTATTACAGCAGAAGTATCTGGAGTATTTGGAGGATGGAAAAGTTCTGGAAGCTCTGCAAGTGTTGAGAGGAGAGTTGACTCCACTTAAATACAACACTGATCGAATCCACGTGCTCAGCGGGTACTAAACATGACACATTAACATACTTGCCATTGTTAATAGTAATAAACAATTTCTCTGGCTTGAAAGGTTTATTTGTTATTGCTAATATGTGACCCTAGATCACAAAACCAGTCATAAGTTGCACGGGTATATTTGTGGCAATAGCCAACAATACAATACACTCGGCTGAATATTGTCCTATTCTAACAAACCATACATCAATGGAAAGCTTATTTATTCAGCATCATTCAGATAATGTATACATCTCAATGTAAAAAAAAATTGACCCATGTGACTGGTTTTGTGGTCCAGGGTCACATATGGCTGTCGCGATAACCACAAAATTGTAATACCATGATACTTACAAGCCAACCGTAGAGGAATGCAAGTAACCGCCACAACCGCGACGTTCACGTGTTCTCTTGGTTTGTTTTTCATAAGTCTATGCCGTTCTTGTTTTACACTTCATGCATGTGTATTGAATGTTAATAATGTTAACAACACATTGTTTCCATCAACTGGGTCTTTTGTACTTAAGACTTTGTGTACAATTGTGATTTGTACAGAGGCTCTGTGTATTTGCCCTACACAAGTCTAAACAGAGAGAGAGACAGGGAGGGAGGTGTGTCGAATGAGCATGTGCAATGACCTGTGTCTATCCTTCTTCAGGGCAAGTCATATATTCATGAAAAACAAAAAAGGTTTGTCATGTCCGAAGAGGAAAGGGAAATATTTGCCGTAGCAAAGCGGTATAATTAAGGGTATTTCCCATGAATGTCGTCAGCACTGGTCAATGGATTGATCAGCACAGTGATGCTGGATACTACTGGGACATATCAACAGTCTTAGCCCCTCGTCTAGTCAGATTTGAGGATTGGAACTACCTGCACACTATACAAACAATAGCACAACAAGCTTATTGTCAGGTTTATGTTCTGTTATGTGGACCAGTATTTTGACGTTCTGTTTCCTTTAGTTCCTGTTTCCTGTTTAGTTTCGGTTTCATTGGTTACTGATTATGTCCTCATTTGTTTATGTAGTTACATGTTAGTTTCACATATGTCTAGTTTACTTTCCTACCCCTGTTTATATAGCACTGTATCAGTTGTTCTTGTTCATGCAAAACAAGCCTGTTTTGTTTTTGCCTGTTGACCACATTGTAACATTTATATAGCAAAAAACATTATATAAAAATTAATATAGCTGTATATTTTTTTTAAATGGCGATATAATCGCATATCGTGATAATTAGCCACACAAAATCACTGCAAGGGAAATTCCTTTAGCCCTAATTGCTCAAATGTATTACTATTGAGCTCTTTATAGATCTTGTACTGTGTAAAAGTCACTGTGATCGGTGTCGATGGCTCACTCTGATTTGCTGTGTTTTTTTTTAAGGTATCTGATGTGCAGCCATGCTGAGGATCTGAAGGCAAAGGCGGAATGGGAGGGGAAAAGCGCTGGATCACGTTGTAGATTACTGGACAAGCTCCAGGGTGAGTATACAAACACACATTTACACAGATACATTTGTGAGGACATACCATAGTCTCCTGAGGGCTTTTCACAATGCGCCTAACCCCGGGTTATCATCATTTTAAAACCCCGCTTTTAAGCGAATGTTATGGCAGATGTTTAGCTAGAGACAAGCAAATACGTGCCTCATATGCTTTAGACAGTCTGCGTGTTGAATAAACAATCGTTTTGGCTTTTGAGGAGAAAAATGTCAAATGGTGACAAAACGCGATAATTGGAGTGAAGCAGAGACCATTTCATTCTTAACTTTATAGTCCAAAAAAATCTGTTCAAGATAATCTTGATAGTACAGTTGGCAATATATAATATAAGGATGTGCAATACTAGAGTGTCTGCGTATGCAATTAGAAATGTGAACCAAGATAACCCAGGATTCCATTTAAACCGGATTTACAATGACCCAGGCTAACTATTTCAAGTGTGAAAAGCCATCTAGAAATGCACAATAAATCAAACCAATTTTGGTTATCAGCCAATATATTATTTTATTTTTATCTGTCATTATTGGCCAATATTTAGCATCATCTAGAAATATTGGGTTACTCTTTATTTTAAGATGACGTTGTTACAGTTAAATTACACAAACAAGTACTGAGTAATGGTAATTAACTACATGTATATACTATATGGTTAAGATTAGGGTTTGGTTTTAAGATTAGTTGCTTGTAATTATCCATAATTTACTGTTATTACTAAAGTCCTTGTAACATGCAACTACTTCACATTAAAATATAGTATTTCCCAATATTGCTAATTTCAACCTATTTTCAGTGGTTCTCAACCTTTTTTTTTACCCCAAGACCCCCCTCATCTCCGAATCAATACCGCAAGGCCCCCCCCCACCCCCAACCTTTTTTATTCACACAAAATTTTTATTCTAGTGATATTCCTTTTCAACTCTATATTAAGATTTAAACCTTTAGTGTTCTTTTTGCACAAATATTTAGCAAAAATGTCAATGCAGAAATGTTTTACATCTTAGTACTCAGTTATACAGTAACTTAAATAAGCACAAGTCAACCTGACATACCAAACAAGACCACAGGGAGACACCAAATGACTGCTTATAGCTACTATACGGATCCATTCAGAATTATTAAACACACCAAAATACAATTGATAAAATAAAATAAATGTGTGGAAACTCAGCGATTTGAAGGCGGGTCGATGTCATCCGTGAACAGTTCCTCTGTCAGATCGAGCAATCGTGTTTATGTTTGGAGCATCTGATGCCCATGTGTACATAAACACCACTGACCCTCTCAAACTTCTCCAAAACACGCTTCTTCGGTGAGCATCCAATATAAAACACTCACAGTACATTCATTTTGACAACTACGCTAATATATTTAACTCCGAAATACGATGTTATAGCGATCAGACAGTGAGCCGAGGGCGCACATACACGTTTGTTTGCGCATCAATAATAATGGACTCGCTCATTATTTATGTGACCTGGGATCACAAAATCAGTCACAAGTAGCAAGATTATATTTGTGGCAATAGCCAACAATACATCATAAGGGTGAAAAATATCGATTTTTCTTTTATGCCAAAAATCATTTGGATATTAAGTAAAGATCATGTTCCATGAAGATATTTTGTACATTTCCTACCGTAAATATATAAAACATTTATTTTTGTGAGTGAATGCAGCACAATCACGAACATAAATTGACAACTTTAAAGTTTTTTTTTTTTTTTTTGTCCAAGTTTCATTTTTTTGCACCCTCAGATTCCAGATTTTCAAATAGTTGTATCTCGGCCGAATATTGTCCTATCCTAACAAACCATACATCAATGGGAAGCTTATTTATTCCGCTTTTATATTATGTAAATCTCAATACAATTTTTTTTTATTTGTATAATAATTAAAGTATTTGATAAGGCTTCTATTATTTCTGTATATAATAAATATAAACATTATAATTAAGATTTTTTTATGATTTTGAACTTTAAGAATAATAAAAAAAAAATCATTGCTTTTAAGCACATCACAAATTGGACATTTTGTCAGATTTAGCTCATATTTGAGGGTATTTTTGTCTTCAGTGTATAGTCTAGTCAACAAGCACAACCCGCAATCTTTCACTGTTTTCTATTAAGTTCATATAATCCATCTTAATTTTACTCATGTGTTTGTGTGTATCGTTTAGCGTACCTGCCCCCCTCTGTAATGTTGCCTCCTCGGCGGCTGCAGACGCTGCTCAGACAGGCTGTGGAGATGCAGAGAGATCGCTGCCTTTATCACAACACCAAACTGGACTCCAGTCTGGACTCTGTGTCCTTACTGCTGGATCATGTCTGCACCAGGTGTGCTGCGTTTACACATTCGAACGCAACACACACACACACACCCTCCTCCGCTCTCAGCGATTTCAATGTTTGTGTTTGCAGGAAGCAGTTTCCCTGTTACACACAGCAGATCCTCACAGAGCATTGCAATGAAGTCTGGTTCTGCAAGTTCTCCAACGACGGCACTAAACTCGCCACCGGCTCGAAGGACACGACTGTGATCATCTGGCAGGTGGAGCCGGTGAGTGAGGACGTCTGTCATGTGGACATGCAGCGAAACATTTGAGCATCTCGGAAGTCAAACTTTTTCAGTGAGAGTTGACAACTTGAATAGCTCTGTTTGAAGTGGGATGGTGTGGTATAAATATCCACTCTCTCACACACACAGGACTCGCATCAGTTGAAGCTCTTACGGACTCTGGAGGGTCACGCGTACGGTGTGTCGTATCTCGCCTGGAGTCCTGATGACGTTTACCTGATCGCCTGCGGTCCAGACGACTGCTCTGAGCTCTGGCTGTGGAACGTTCAGGTAAACACAGGGCACATCGTATCTTGTATTTTGATTTGCCAGAATATGCATTTTAGCAAGAGATTTTCGTAATCTGGGCTGATCTAATGCCTGCCCGCCCCATAAGCAGGCAAAAAAACGCGTCTCTGTAGGCAGCCTAGGCTCTGAGATCTGCACACAAAAACAATTGCTTTCACCAACCACTCAAAACCAAAATAAACAGTGTTCCAACCAATCACCGACAGGCGCTGGGTGTTGTGAGGTTTTGCGCTCGTACACGGCTGCACGCGAAGTCGGAGCTGAAGAAGAAGCCGTTCCCTCGCCCTAATCCTCCTATTCTTGGGGATTGACTCAGCCATGTTCAATCTCTCTTGTTCATAGACGCTGGCTTCTTCTTCAGCTCCGACTTCGCGTGCAGCCGTGCACGAGCGCATGTCGGTGATTGGGCAGCTAGCGGATCGTTAGGAAAGATTAGATGAATGTGATAATTTATGTTTGGGCCTGAAATCGCTGATACAACCTTTAAATTGTGTAATAAATCGGCTTTAAATTGGCCATCGGCCAGCCGACTCGAAGATATCAGCATTTGCTTAACCCATTTTGGTGTGTTCACCACTGAAGTGTGTTAGATGTAGACAGAAGCTGCGCCGACATCACATACCGGTTTGAGTAGACACAACATTTGAATTTGAACTTACTTAAAAAAGTACGTTGTATATCATATGAAAGTGTGTAGTATGTATGAATGTAATCCAAACGTACTACATCGGCTTGTTGTCATTATCATGTGACCTAGTAGCGTCCCTTTACATCTATTCATAAATCCTCTCCCGTGGCCTCATGGGATAGTAAAGTGTCCATCATATGCGCACTTCAGGATCTCACCGGAAGTAGTAGGTCATCCTCTGTTTTCACATACTATGTATTCGGACATACTACTCTGTTGGCGTACTGTTTTTCGCATTCTATATAGTATTTATATAAATAAATAAGAACTTCTATGGAAGACTGTATTCTCGTAACTTTATTCTCGAAATATTTCGACTTTGTTCTCCAAATATTACGACTTTGTTCTCCAAATATTACTCCAAATATTACAACTTTGTTCTCCAAATATTACAACTTTGTTCTCCAAATATTCCGACTTTGTTCTCCAAATATTACGACTTTGTTCTCCAAATATTACTCCAAATATTACAACTTTGTTCTCCAAATATTTCGACTTTGTTCTCCAAATATTACTCCAAATATTACAACTTTGTTCTCCAAATATTACAACTTTGTTCTCCAAATATTCAGACTTTGTTCTCCAAATATTACGACTTTGTTCTCCAAATATTACGACTTTGTTCTCCAAATATTACTCCAAATATTACGACTTTGTTCTCCAAATATTACGACTTTGTTCTCCAAATATTACTCCAAATATTACAACTTTGTTCTCCAAATATTACAACTTTGTTCTCCAAATATTCCGACTTTGTTCTCCAAATATTACTCCAAATATTACGACTTTGTTCTCCAAATATTACGACTTTGTTCTCCAAATATTACGACTTTATTACGACTTTGTTCTCCAAATATTACGACTTTGTTCTCGAAATGCTAGAATTTTTTTCTTTCTTTTTTTTTTACTGATTTTTTTTTTCACGTTGCGGTTCAGGGCTTCCGTACGTTTCGAACGCCGCATAAAGACTTTAATTTTAGCTCAACTCTGACCTTTGACTCTCTTCTTCCACCTGGTGGTCAGACAGGAGAACTGCGAACAAAGATGAGTCAGTCTCATGAGGACAGCCTGACCAGTGTCGCCTGGAACCCCGACGCCAAGCGCTTCGTTACAGGAGGACAGAGAGGGCAGTTCTACCAGTGTGTAAGTTCAAAATGGATTGATTGTCAAGATTTGACAGTCTTCTCTTTAGCTTAGTAATGATGAACTTTACAGTTATTGAACTGAGCTGAATAATGACACTGTTTTTTTAGAGCTTCTTTACAGCAGAATTATGATTTTCTCTCACACTTGTAGTTTGCATTATTGATTGTTATTTAATGTGAAGCTGCTTTAAAAAAATTAGCAGCTTTGTATTAAGCACTAAATGAATAAAGATGACTTGACTTGTTGATTTGTTGGCTGTGCGTGGACAGGATCTTGACGGGAACCTGCTGGAGTCGTGGGAAGGCGTGCGTGTGCAGTGCCTCTGGTGTATGAACGACGGCCGCACTGTTCTCGCCTCTGATACGCACCAGCGGATCCGTGGATACAGTTTCGAGGACCTAACAGACAGAAACATGTACGCAGCTGTTCATTTTTCAGATGGTTCTGAGTTTTGGAAACTGTCTGAACTTTCACTTCTCTATTTGTTTCTACTCTAGAGTTCAGGAGGATCATCCTATAATGTCTTTCACTGTTTCTAAGAATGGAAGATTAGCTTTGTTAAATGTTGCAACTCAGGTAAGCATATGGGTCTCAAACTTGTTTACTTTTTTTTTTTTAATTCATGTTTTTAACAATAAAAGAATAGTAGTTAATTAATAATAATGATTAAATATTATAATCAAAAATATTTTTATTAATTCATTTTCAAGTTGATTTTCAATACATTTTGAAGATATCATTTTATTGCTGCAATACTTGCTTATGTTTACTACCTTTAAATTCATATGTATGCTTTTTAGCTTTTAAATTATTGAATTTATTTAAAGTTAATATATTTTCTTTTCAATTATTTTCGAGAATATTTTATTGCAGCGATGTTATTCTTATTTTCTTTATAATTTAATAATAGTTAAAGATTATTAATAATTCTTAAACTAATTTAATAAGTTTTTTATAGTAGTTATTTTCAAATAATTAAGTAATTTTCTAATTATTTGAGAATATTTCTTTAAATTGTACTGCAGTAATGTTATCTTTATTTTTTTCATATCTTCATATTGTGATGTTTTACTAATGTTCAGTGTTTATAAGTGAATGTGTCTCACACACTGTGATCTTGTGTGTGTTTGTCTCAGGGCGTTCATCTCTGGGACCTACAGGACCGTGTGTTGGTCAGGAAGTTTCAGGGTGTGACACAGGGTTTCTACACCATTCACTCCTGCTTCGGTGGACACAACGAGGACTTCATCGCTAGCGGCAGTGAAGGTACCTCAGTTTATTCCTCAGCTTCTTTGCTCTGGTGTATTTTTAACGAGCGTCACTTAATCCCGCTCTGTCTCTCAGATCATAAGGTATATATTTGGCACAAGCGCAGTGAGCTGCCGATCGTGGAGTTGACGGGACACACACGCACAGTGAACTGTGTCAGCTGGAACCCGTGTATTCCCAGTCTTATGGCCAGCGCTTCTGATGACGGCACAGTCCGAATCTGGGGACCCGCACCCTTCCTGGACGCACAAGAGCTGGACGGCCTCAACGGTACAGAGTCAGACATGCTATCCAATCGCAGAATATAAAGCAAGTTTATTACACTGCTAGTTAGAGCTTTGATTCTTCAGATTTATTCACTGGGTGATCTTTAGCGTTCAGCGTAGTTGATGCACAAGCAAAAAAATACCATCACTCTCAATAATACTCGACATAAAGACCCGCAATAATCTATTTAAATATGAGTTTCAATAACGTTCTTAAATTATCGATTTTTCTTTTATGCCAGAAATCATCAGGATATTAAGTAAAGATCATGTTCCATAAAGATATTTTGTAAATTTCCTACCGTAAATATATAAAACATTTATTTTTGTGAGTGAATGCAGCACAATCGTGAACATAAATGCACAACTTTAAAAGCGATTTTCTCAATGTTTTGATTTTTTGCACCCTCAGATTCCAGATTCTCCTATCATAACAAACCATACATCAGTGGAAAGCTTATTCATTCAGCTTTCAGATGATATATAAATCTCAATTTCAAAAAGTTGACCCATGTGACTGGCTTTGTGGTCCAGGGTCACAATTATATATATATATATAAAAAAAAGTCATATTCATTTTTTGTATTTTTCCTGTTTCAACTTTTCACAATCCAGTCATTATTATTATACTACATTACAATTATTACTATATAATTATTAACAATTATTTATTATTATATTATCAAAAGTTATTTTTCAAAAAAATTCTCATTGTTTTTGAATACATTTACGTTTTTTCTCAGCAATCCCACCCTACATTAGTGTTGTCAAAAGTGCCGACTTCGGTACGGTACTGAAATTTAAAAATGTGACCAGCATTTCCCTCTAGCATTTTGAATGCTGTTGAATGGATTCTTAACCGCCTCTGATTGGCCATTGCGTTCACATGCTCAACATATATGGCCACATTATGTTACAGAAGGTACTATAGGCTTTTTGAATTTGTATATTTTTTTTAATGTTGACTTTAAGCATTGTTGACTTTTTAACTACTTTGTTACAATGTAATCTCATTCGTGACCCTGGACCACAAAACCAGTCACAAGGGTCAATTTCTTGAAATTTAAATATTTGAAAATCTGAGGGTGCAAAAAAAAATTAAAACATTGAGAAAATCGGCTTTAAAGTGGTACGATTGTGCTGCATTCACTCACAAAAATATTGTTTTTATATATTTACGGTAGGAAATGTAATAAATATCTTCATGGAACATGATCTTTACTTAATATCCTAATGACTTTTGGCATAAAAGAAAAATCTATAATTTTGACCCATACAATGTATTGTTGGCTATTGCCCACATATATACCCGTGCGACATGTGACTGGTTTTGTGATCCAGGGTCACATATGAGGCTGCCGGACGTTCAGCCAGTCGAGCATTGCGAGTGATTGAGTCATGAATGTTAACTTTTCTGGAACAGGAACAGAAACAGTGTTTTGTCACTATAGCAGTATTTCTAATGCCGTTCTAAAGACTGGAACTCACAAAAGCCATTATCCTGTCAAACAGGTTCTTAACCTTATTGTTGTGACTGAAGCTTTTTTTTTACCAATGAATAGTAGTTCTGTCAATCATAATTTAACAAGGATTTTGTTAGTACAGTCTGTTAACTTAAAAAAACCGGTCTGGATTAACAATAAAATAATGATGTAATAATTAAAGTAATTATGTTTTATGTTAAGTTGTAAACTGTCATATGCACTACCGTTCTATTTCTTTTGAAAAAAGTATTTTATATATATATTCACCAAGGCTGCATTTATCCAATCAAAAATACAGTAAAAACTGGTAATATTGTGAAATATTATTATTATAATTTAAAATAACTTTTCTATATATATATATATATATATATATATATAGTATATATATATATATATATATATATTTATAATAAAATAATAATACAATTTTTCTATTTATTTTTTATGTATTTATTCAATTTGCCTGTTGAGTGGATCTATTTGGATATATTTTAAGATGTAATTTATTCCTGTAATTCAAAGCTAAATTTTCAGCATCATTACCGATCCTTCAGAAATCATTCTAATATGATGATTTGCTGCTTAACATTTATTATTATTATATGTCGAATTTAGCTGTGCTGCTTATTTTTGTTGAAAAATGCATTTTTTCTTTGAATCTAAAGATCAAGAGAACAGCATTCATTTGAAACAAAAATCTTTTGTGACATTATAAATGTCTTTACTGTCACGTGATCAATTTAACGCATCCCTCGCTGAGCAAAAGTGTTGCAATCACATGTCAATCCCTCTCATTTTCTCAGAGAGTTGCAACAGTATGGACAGTTGATGGCAGCCCCTGGAACAGACGGCTTCTTCTTACAAGAAATATGCGAAGTCCCAACAGAGAAAAACACGATTACAGCATTGCCCTCTCCTCCACAACGACACACCGAGTGCAAACGCGAAAGAGATCCAGAGCCTCGCTTTCAGGAGTCCGGAGGCAGCGGAGACCCCTGACGCTGATCTCCATAGGGACCCCGCTTCCATAACCACGGATCTGATCTCTCTCCCATCGGGTTCCCCACATTATAAACCCCTACATTAGGCCTGAAGACAAGATGCCGCCCATCAGGCTCGAGCGCCGGGGTGGGTGACCAGGGTTCGGCCGGTGTGTTTAAACTCACACTCAATGTTTTTCTCTCGCTCTCAAATCCTCCAGCGGCAAAAGGACACAACACTTTTTTTAAAAAGAAATCCTAGTCCTAGCAATTCTCTTTTGTTCCTTTAGCAGTTGATCAGCTTGGGCTTTTAGTGTTGATGATGGAGTGCTGTAGTTTTTTTTTTTTTTTATCTTTCAGAACACAAATGCATTTGTTTCCACCGGGCCCACGTCACGCATCAGCAGGGGTCAGAGGTCACGTTCTGATCTCTGAGATTTTGAGTGTTGGACTCAAATTCTGCTTCGGCCTCCCTCCTGTAGCACAGCCGTGTGTATGTGTGTGTGTGTGTGTGTGTGTTCAAATGTGCCTGAAGTTGGTGTACGTTCGCATGTGGCACTGTTTTCACACCAGCGTGAGTGTGTCCCCTGTTTAGCTGTATTAATCATTTTAACAGAATCTGACCGAAGCCCCAGAGACCTTTCATCTGTGGAACAAAAACTTGAGAACCATTTTGTATCTTTTTTTTTTTTTTTTTTTTTTAAAGAAACTTATTAGCAAAGTTCCTTGTTTTCACCACTTACTTTAGAAGGTGGCGTTCAGGAGAGAGTCTTTGTCATATTAGTTTGAAAAATTGATCGGAAACGTGACTCTGAGAGCGAAACGCACGTTCTTCTTACACAGAGCGTGCGTGAAAACGTGCCGACAGCTTTAAACAGAAAAGATACTGTGACACTCAAACTGTCAATCAGATATTCGGCTCCTGATGAGGAGTTTGTGGCGTTTAAATGACCTATGCAGCAACATTTGAGCTGAGACCCCAGATATAATGTTTCTTGCAGCAGCCATACCAGCATTAAAATAAAGCGCACTACATATCCACAACCATTTCATCTCTGCCTGTACGTTAGTTCAGTTAAACCCACACGGTCAAGTTCCCTGATCTGAGCTGTTTACACCAAATATCGAGCATTTGAGTCCCCCCTTTTTGGAGAGAAATAAATATTTGCTATGGACTGATATTAAATGTTTGAAAAGAAATGCTTTTCTGCCTGTTTTTATGGAAATTTTTGTTACTTTTTTGGTTTACAATATCTTTTTTTTTTTTTTTTTGGTTGACTTTATCTCTGTATCATTATATTAAACTATAACCAGATTATTTGTCTCCTCTTTTTTTAAATCTTTTATTTAAGCATTATTAGCATTCTTTTTGTTTTATTTTAAACATATATTATTACATTAACCATCATTTTATTAACATCCACATATGCTTTCCGCAGTCATAAGATGGTGCTAAACGCCCCGGCCTTTGCCTCGCAGGTGGAAGTTTAAATGGATATCCAGATCTTTTCTAAACTTGCATCAAACACTTTATTATAATAACATTTTTAAGGGTTTACCCTCGCCAACTTTATGAATCTTAACAGCTGGGCGCTAAAGCGCTACGTGAAATTCGTTATAAAAGCAATTGTTTGAGAGCAATTCATGATCACTTCTATTGTTCCAATGACTATTTTAGTTATTAAAGATTTGTAAAAATGGATTTTGATATGGAATGGCTTCAGTGACATCTCTTTGCATTGCTCCGCAACATCTGCCCTTCATTGAATTTTGCCTGTTTACTTGAGGACCATTTGTGCCATTAGCAAATTAAACATTAATAAAATCTCAACAATAATTGGTTGCTGCTTGGACCAGGCTGATGCTTGCGCACTGTGACACGTCTTTGCTGTTGATTTAGCTGATCTGAGAGCAGTTTGTCACTTTTTTTGGCTATTCCTCATTGTTTTAAAGAACTAAAAACAGCAGTAGACATACTATTAATGCATTTGATGATGATGATGGGGGTAGTATTGTTACTCTACTAACCATATGCAAGAGGGTCTCATTTTTTTCCAGCTAACTGCAGGTGTGTTTGCTCTCATGTTTGACTGTGAATCAGATGTGTGAGAGGTTTTCGTCATGATAACTGCTCCTGTCCGAAGGACATCCCATTTGCATTAAATGTGTTATTTCAAAAGTGATTGTACTGTTTTGTATTGTTGTGTAGGAAATGTTATGTATGCATATTTTCAATAAAGCATTCAGGGTTTTGAAACATAATGAGGCATTTCACATTGAACTCAAAAATAGTTTTTTGTTTTGTTTAGCGACCAATTCTTAAACCTTTACAGAGTATTTTGTTACCTTGTTACAACAAGAATAATCCACTACGAAAAACCATAGTATACCATGTGGCACCATGGTATAGTAATAGTAAAGTATGAATACTATTTTTACATTAGTATTATTAAGACAAGAAAATAAATTATTAACTAGTTATTTGATTTTTTTTTTTTTTTAGCTTTAATTAGGTTTCTACGTTTTTTTCTCCTTTCTGCCATTGGCTTTTGGCTTGCTTAGTTGGGGACATTAAATTTAACATTTAATTTAATATTCAACAATAATATTGATCTGCCTGCATTGACACCATTATATATGAGAACTGAACTGAGCTGGATGATGACATCACGGTTTTTCTCTCGGCTAAATATATAAATGAACTAAATTAAGAACTTTTTTTTACAACAAAAATTAACCATCACTGAACTTACTTAAGCTGGACTGTGAATCTATTTTCTTCTGGAAACAAACTTTGTTGCATTATTTTCCTGTTATCTCTGTAAAGCTGCTTTGAAACAATCTGTATTGTAAAAAAGCGCTATATAAATAAATGTAACGACCATTTTAAATTATTATAAAAAAATATATTATTCTACTAATAATTAATTAAATAAAAAGATTTACAGGCAAAAAATTCGTACACAATGGTATTTACTTGACATGATACTATAATGTAGACCACTTCAACTTTCACACTATCATCACCATTAAGCCATGAAAAAAAAATATTTACTAGTTATTTTATCTTTTTTTAAATTAGTTTCTACGTTCGTGTATTTTCAATTTATTAGTAAAAAAATTATAGTATTCTACTTATAATGAAATGAAAAGGAGATTTACACACAAAATAAATAAATAAAATTAAATATTTTAAAAAGCGGCTTTGATTACGCGTTTGCGTGGCAGCGTAGCCCCGCCCCCTCACGCGCGTTCTCTGTTTCCCCCGTCGTTCCCCACAGCTATGGCGGCCCCGGTCGCTCCGCTCGATGAAGACTGGGAGGATTTTAAACGAATTCAAAGCGGCCGATTCGAGCACCAGCTGGACCGCGGAACCGGAGAATTCCCAGCAGATCCAAAGCTTCGCATCCTTCGAAGAGACGCTGAGCGCGAGCTTCCCTCACTCCAGCAGCGCGTGCACGAGCGTCTCTGTGCGCGCCGTGAGCGAGCACGAGCTGCTGCGCGACGACGAGTGAGTGACAACAACACACTCAAAATAATATTATTACGTGAAATATCATGTAATATATAATTATATTGTAAAGAGGTTTATATAAATATACACGCTGCCGTTTTAATTACTTAACCCCATGTTGTGGAGAATTAGTTGTTAGGTTTCACATTTGTTGTTGTGGCTGTGATTCTTTATTTACACTAAAATAATGTAACGTTTTTATTTTTTGGACATTTACCATGGTAGATCCATGATATTCTTGGAAATGCATTTAAGTGCCATTTTGTTCCAGTATTTTGTAAAGGTCGTACCAGTGACACAAATAAAATTAAAATCTTTAATTATTTTATAAAGTAAACATTAACAATATAAAAGTGACTTATGTTCTAAGATGAACACTTAATGGACTGAAGCAACTTATGTTTACTTGATTATCCATACAACATTTTTATTTTAGAGAAATTATGTGAAAAATTATGTGAGTTTTTTTGTTAATCTCTGCCCCCTCCCACACACACACAATAAAAAAAAAATAAACTGAGTATTTAAATATCATCGTACTAAGACATTATTAAGATATGCAGGGAGGCAACTGATATTTATATGCATTTTATGTAAGTAATCTGTTATACTGGTATAAAGATCCCTGATTTACATTACAAGCTGTCAGAATTTCATCTTACTTTTTTGGCATAAAAATATCAACATCTGCATATTTTTTGCTCGGTTTGGGCCACTGAATAAAATATAGGCCTAGATGTTTCCTCGTCCTCAATTATGAACTCCATATTCTCATTATATCATATATAATAAAAGTCTGATGTATCAAATATGATATAAAACACGTACAGTATGCAACCTTTTTTTATATTTTGTCTAAATGTTTAATAAACTAATTTTATTATATATTTCTGACTATTATTTCATGTTAGGCTTTACAGGGTTGAATTTTAGAAAGCAATAACCTGCATATTATTAGAGGTTGTAGATACTGTCTGTCTAATTTATTCTTCTGTTTTTCTTGTTTATGTCACAGGATATGGAATGCTCTGACGGAGAACTACGGCAATGTGATGCCAGTGGACTGGAAAACCTCTCACACTCGTTCACTACACCTGCCCACACTGAACCTCCGACCTCAGGAGGTGAGATCTGTCCATCCATTCATCTTTCCCTTCGTCCGTGCAGACAGAGCTCACCACTGGCCCTCATTTATCAATCTTGCGTCAAAACGGGCGTATATGTTGGCGTAAGATTATGCTTACACTCTCTCACCGTCTGATTTATGAAGCTGTGCGTACCTTTGAAATTCAGGTGTACGCAATACCTGCCTCTTGATAAATGCCGCGGCTGAAAACGATCGTCATTAGATTAACACGCCCCTATATATTCACGTCTCCGCCTCCCCCACGCCTTCATTTTACGCCATGGACACACGGAAGAGGGCAAAGAGGAGAAACTTCGCTGGTTGGTTGAGCAAATTACCTATCACAATGCATTATTTTACAGCACGTGTTTTGAAACTATTAGCGTAGAATTTCGCATGACGTCACATGTAATGGGGTGTACAAGTGATGATGATGTGAATAATTGCATGACAATTTGTAATATTCTTCTTATTAGTATTATGATTTTGATTATTAATGACGCTTATTTAGTTATTTAGAAGAAGAATGTCTTTGTTATTATTTGTATTATTATTATTTAAAAGAAGAAGAATGTCATTTTAATTATTTTGGTCATTGAAAGCCTTTCATTACTGAACCCAGTCTGTGCGCACCTGCCGGGCTTAACTCACAAAAATAAACACTGAAGTTTATCATTTCTATGTTGTTGTTTTTTTTACAGTGGGTCATAATATATCAGCACTAACTCAAAACGTGCGTACATGTACACCACCTCCTGAGCTGGCGTAGGATTTGAGCGTGCCGTACGCCAACGTCCATATTGATAAATCTCAATGTCACCGTGGTTTTGGGTGTACGCCAGGTGTACGCTGGAAATTTGGTGTACGCACTTTTTTTATAAATGAGGGCCACTGTGTGTGTGTGTGTGTGTTTTAGACGGTGGAGGTCTGTAATCTTGACGTGTCTGATGACGAGGAGCTCAGGGATCAGATGGACATGCACACGATCATCATCTCCTGTGTGAACGAGGAGCCGCTGTTTACCGCAGAACAGGTATTCACACTCAAAACCTTTGAGAGTATACAGGTGAAACTCGCAAAAAGTTAATTTATTTCATAATTCAACTTAAAAGGTGAAACTAATATATAGACTCATTACATGCAAAGTGAGATATTTCAAGCCTTTATTTGTTTTAATTTAGATGATTATGGCTTACAGCTTATGCAAACCTTTTCATAATATTCTAATTTTGAATTTGGGGTTTTCATAAGCTGTACGCCATAATCAAAATGATAACAAATAAAGGCTTGAAATATCTCACTTTGCATGTAATGAGTCTATATATTATATTAGTTTCACCTTTTAAGTTGAATTACTGAAATAAATGAACTTTTGCACGATATTCAGATTTTTTGAGTTTCACTTGTATTAATGGGAGGACCAGTCATAGGGTGCTGCACGAGTAATCTTTAAAAGATCATGATACAATTTAAACACCCATGCAATCTTATTCCTAAATGACAACGATTTTTCAATGTTTCTCATTGCAAGCGCCAGCAGAGCGCGAGCGCCGCATATTTAGCGCATATAAAACGCTATATAAATAAATGTGACTTGTTCTTGACTCTTGATAGATGTGGTCAAACCTGTGCATTAATCTCCATAACCTGTGTGTGTTAATCAGGTGATAGAGGAGATTGAGGAGATCATGCAGGAGTCTCCAGATGACGAGGAGCATGAGAGTCCATCTCAGTTTGACCTCTCCATGATGTCGCATGAGTTACACACACTCACACACTCTACATCCATCAGCAGCTGCGAGGAACGTAAGTACTGCATGTCTTTATTCACAACTTTATTTTGAAACTTTTTCACCTAAACAATTATTCCTCCTGATTTTTTAAGTTAAACGGGTCATGACATGTTTTTTTTATTTTATTATTATGTTCCCTTAGGTGCAATTATAGTATTACTATAGTTTTTTTTACAAAAAACTTTTAAAATGTTGTGATTTATGACCCTTTCCCACCCTGTTTCTCATCCTCTGATTCAAACAGTCTGTTTTGGGGGTGTTTCCTCTTTAAGAGTTCAGTGTTAACGCCCACTGTTATGATTGGCTAACGTCAGTGCCTATGCATCAATTATTAACGACCCCAGCCAGAACATTTGCGGATTCAGCGTATTTAAGAAGTACTTTAAAGTTTTAAATACATTACTTACAGTTTGCGTCGTCGTTGTTGAGCCCAGAATAGTCGGCACGGACTTATCTTTGAGCAACAGTTTTCTGGCAAAGCCAGCATCATTTTGGGATTTGTTCTCAAAACAGTCATCCTTCAAATGTATAGAACAAACGCTTAAATTAACACTGCTGTGACTGGGACGTCCGCAAAAAAATAAAGTGCATCCATTTTCCCCTGACGTCTGGATCTTTCTGCAGCGTATTCAACGATGTTGTTTGTCCACAGCCAGGAACAGCACATCTGCGTGGCATCGTAATTTCCCTGTACACAGACCCACTCGCTGTCCGTCGTCGACTGAACACTTGTGAGGCGCGCGGCGCGCGGGCGCGACAACGATACGAAATGAGCGTAGTTGTCTTGCGCTTAAAGCATAGTTGTCTTGTTCTGGAGGCGGTCATATGCAAACGCTGGTACGTCACTTCGTACCGTGACGTCACTTCTTACCATGGATCCAGAACGAGCTGTATTTAGAGCTTGATTAAATAAATGATTCGTTTATAATGGGGAGGACGTCTTAAGCTATGAAACTTGCAGGACGTTTTAATGGTACAAAGACCTCTTATATACCAAAAGATCAAGGCAAATTTGGTTTCTCATGTCATGACCCCTTTAATATTTCAATAATTTCAATAAGTCTCTGATATCGGTTAATGGTCACATGGCATGCAGGGAAACAAATAAAATATTTAATATTTGTAGTTAGTGTTTTTTTATTATTATTTGGTTTAATGTTAACTTTTTATGATTTAATTAATAATTCGATTTTCATCAACTTACAAGTTCTAGTTTTGGAAACCCTGCATTAAATAATTAAGGTGTGCAATTATTGTATTAATGATGCACCGAAATTTGGGCCCCTGAAAATTTTTGTCCGAAACAGTAATTTTGATGTTCTTTAAAGACTAAATAACATCAGAAGGTTTTCTGAAAGATACAGTACAACTTACTGAAATGAATCCTGCATCTTGTGATCACTCAATGGACTTTATGCACAGCTGCACTACTTCCTGAACTTTAGCCAGCTCCTTTGTTTCCTGTCTGCCATTATTGGACAAACTGATTAATCCAGGTGTGCCTGATTATTGTTGTTGGTCAGGCACACCTGGATTAATCAGTTTGTCCAATAATGGCAGACAGGAAACAAAGGAGCTGGCTAAAGTTCAGGAAGTAGTGCAGCTGTGCATAAAGCCAATTATCAAAATTATAACAAAAAAAGTCTTGAAATATCTCACTTTGCATGTAATGAGTCTATATAATATATTAGTTTCACCTGTTAAGTTGAATTACTGAAATAAAGTGCAGCTGTGCATAAAGTCCATTGGTATTTCAACCGTGGAAAGATGTCAATAAAACAGCTTGAGAACAATGTCACATAATGTCACATTTACCTCAGATAAGCCATTCATTGACTAGCTTTGATAGTTAGCTAGTAAAATGATCTCTAGAGAGTTTTGATAAATATATGCACTATATTACATATTCATTATATTTTATTTCTTAACCCGTTCCTAGAGATGTCTTCATTATTTAATGTGTGTTTGAATAAATCTGTCATGAAAGAAAGTTATTACAGTTTATTATCATTTAAATGTTTGTTTCACCAACAAATTGGATTAAAACCATAATTTTATTACTAAAACATTGACACAAAGACTGCCTATATGTAACTATTTATTTCCGTCCCAGAATTTGCATGTCGGTGCGTCACTAGTATGTGTATAAACACAAAAATATAATATAATCATATAGAAAACTAGAAAACACTCACTGGTCTTAATGTTTGTTTGTTTTTATCCCTGACAGTTAAGCAATTAAACGAATATACTTAAATTTACATAATTGTAAATATTAATACATAAACTGGGCAACTAGTACGTTAGCATAGTACTTTTTGTGGTAGTATGTAGAAATTAGAAAATTATTCTAGTTTATTTTGCTGAAATGTAAAATGGAAACTGTTCAAGTACCTTTTGAGCTCTGTAATGTTGGAAGATGTTCACACATATCTTTTACATCTCAGACAGAACTGGAGTGTTGAAATGAGGCTGTTAGGAAATAACGGTGCTGTAGAATAAAGCAATAGACCCCTTTTGCGCCGACGTCACAGTTACTTCACGGCGCTAGCTGGTTGCAAAACTGGAGGCGGCCAATACAAACCAGCACAGATTCGGCTACATAATAAGGAGCTCAAATTATTATTATTATTATTAAATGTCATCTTGTTGGGTTCTAGAATCGACGGAGTACAGGCTCCAATTGTAAATTTTATCGCATAATGTTTTCTAAATTATTGTGATTATTTGTGAATCATCTATGATTGTTGTTTTGATTGATTGTGACTTTTTGAAGAACCTGGTAAGAAAAGGGTAATCAAATACATAGTAAAAAAAAAATTAATATGCTATATCTGGAATTTTTATTTCTAGAAAATATTCACATAATTAAACCGTAATGTCAATCTTTACATTGTCGTCTTCTGGACTTTGGATCGTACCTCAAGTCTCCGTAGCCCATAGTTATGGGCATCTAAAGATGTATATGCCCTCAGTTTCTCTTTACGCTCAGTTTCTCTATCGGTATAGGTGTAGAAGTCGGGCTTTCTCAACCGGAGGTGGCGTTAACGTTAATCCTGTCAGATCGTCCATCCATTGAGTGAGCGTGTACGGGTCGGCCAATCTGGTTCCGTCCGTTAAAATTAACTTTTGCAAATAACAATCGCGGTCCTTGACAGTGAGTGACCTTGCACAATAAGATAAAATCAGATTTTCTCCAGTCATTGTTAAAAAACAAGCTAACAAAACTTGCAAACTAACGTTAGTGAAGCGGCCAGAGGGATCTTTCTGCAACCAACTAAGCTCCGCCCACAAAAAAAGTCACCATGTTTAAGGGGTCTATAAGCTCCACTCCACGTCATGCCTAATAACGCCCCTTAGCTGTTCTAAATCCACTGTAAAACACGCTTCAAGGGGCTTATTGCTTTTATAAAACGGTTACTCCATAAAAATATTCATTTTAATATTTATTTTATTCATAAAATAAACACCAGCAACAAAAAATATAACGTTAAAACACATTTATTCCTCCGCCAAGCAATGTAGTTCCAAAGAGGTTGCTAAGCAACACATACAGCAACAGAATCACAAATGGCAGTTGCACAGTAACACTAATGTAATGCGGTCACAGGTGTGTGTTTGTTGAGTAATTTACAACGGCTTCGAACGCGGCTCAACCAATCAGAATCAAGGACGGGAACTATCCGTTTTATAAGTAGAGATAAGCTTGTGTCTGTTTTTGAGGGACTGAAACGGTTGTTTCTTCTGTGTTTCAGGGTTGCGTGGTCTGTGTGTGTCTGAGCTGCTGGAGCGTCTCGAGGAGGTGGAGCGTCAGATCCGGGGGTTTCTCAGAGGAGCTCATCGATCAGCTGGCCGTCAGGGAGGAGCTGGACTACGAGAAGGAGGTGAAGAACACGTTCATCTCGGCTCTCATCGACGTGCAGAACCGACAGAAAGAGCATCGAGAGCTGCTGAAGAAGAAGAGGAAGATAAAGCCCACAGGAGGAGTGCAGAGATCCGACCGCTCGTATGTGCCAGGAACCGTAAGGATGATAATTACAAACTGCTCATTACCAAACCCACACTAAATCCACAGAAATCTCCACAGATTTCTGTCAGAGCTCTACAGAACCCCACGCCTGTCAATGTTTTAACTAGTTTCAAAATGCTTTCATATATCAATACTACTTCAGCTTCCTTTAACACATTTTACCTTGTTTAAAGGGATATTTCAGCATATTAAATTGGGATATTAAATTGGGTAATTTATGTAGTAGAAATGTGAAATTAGTTTAGAAGTTGGTGCCTTCTAGACTGAGAAAAGCCAGAAAATTAATTTTTGGCTCATCTGGGTGAAAGACAACAACTCCCAGAATGCACTTGCTTCGCTGCCCTACGAGGCCAAGCCACGCCTACCGGTCACAGAGGGCAGTATCGGAAGAAATTATACAACTAGGCTACTAGTTGACACGAAACTGAAAAAAAAAGATGCTGTTTTATCGTGAGTCTCTGTGACAATTTAGTTGATAAATACTACATTCTGTGAGTGAGATTCCGCCCCCTATGGGCGGGTTGAAAACATGCGGCACGAGCTCCTACTACTGGCTGTAGTCTCTAGCCTCTGGCCAAAAAAGCCTCCGATGACGCTAAATGGCGATTTTTGCGTCATCTGAGTTTTTTTTCCCAGACACAAAATACAGAAATCTCTCGTCTCAGGGGGACATGAGGGAGGGAAGCACGGTCATTCGAAAATACTACCGGGTTTCTACTGATACAAAGCTTAATGCTAATCGGTGAAGTATCCCTTTAAATGTATTCAGGCCCAATTCCACCTTCAAACCTATTATAAACATTTAAAACCGCAAGAAATGGCAAGCTGAATGGGAGGATCCTTTATGCCCCTCGTGCCAGAATCCATTATTACTGAAGCATGTTTTGATGGACTGTGATAGATTGAACTCTGTCAGAATTCATCGAATTTTTAGTTGACTCTTATGAATGAAGTAAGACCAGATCTAGTTTAAATTTATTTTATCTAACATAAAATTTTAAAAACTATTAATGTTTTTTTTTTTTAAATCTTTCTCGCCATGAATATAGCCATGGCGGTAAACTATAAACAAACAAACAAATGTGTGTTTCCCCAAAATTAGTGCAGAGAATGTCTCCCAGATGTTAAAAAAATATGTTTCTCCAAGAATTAGTTTTATAATTTTTTTCCCCATGTTCTTTCGTTGTTGAAAAATCTGTTTAATTATCTATCTATTAAAATGGACATTTTGTTGATTTAGATTTTTGACCTTTTTTTTGTTTCTTGTCTCAGTATTTGACGACGGTGATCCCGTATGACAGGAGCAGCGGAGCACCGTCTGTAGAAGATCTGCAGATCCTGACCAAGAGTGAGTCAAAGTGAATGCGTGTGCAGTTTAAAAATATGACTTATTACTCTAATTTAAGTAGTGTGTCTGTGTGTGCGTGTGTGCGTGTGTGCGTGTGTGTGTGTGTGTGTGTGTGTGTGTGTGTGTGTGTGTGTATAGGGGGAGGGGGAGGGGGAGTGTGTTTTTTATTAATATGGAAATATGAAATAATTTTTTAATGAAATTATACTCCAAATAAGAAACTAAAACTCATTTACCGGAATGAGTAAATGAGTAAGTCATTGTAAATGTCTCTCTTTATAAACGGGCCGTTGTATCAGTGGTTCACCCGATTGATTCACTCAAAACAGATTCATTCAGAAATTAAAGTTCTTCTCTGGCTTTTAGGTCATATTTTCATTGCCAAAATTAAGCAAAAAGCAGACAATACAATATTAATTTCTTATTTATTGAACTCTTGTATAAAATCAGTATCACATTTGCACTCGTGCTATTCGGGATAAAAACAGCACTCATGTGATATTGTACTTGCTCGTGTGAAATTGCTTAACTATATCATGATATAAATATGAGACA
This sequence comes from Phoxinus dragarum, assembly GCA_033366665.1. NCBI lineage: Eukaryota > Metazoa > Chordata > Actinopteri > Cypriniformes > Leuciscidae > Phoxinus > Phoxinus dragarum. Next base: position 80,172 of record JARPMJ010002966.1, read on the forward strand.
AGTCATACTGGGGCATTTTTGCCTTGATATCTTGAATTTTAGTCTATTTTATTATTGGCTCCATCACTCAGTGTGTTGTTGCCCTGCTTCATGTTCGTCACCAATCAACTTTATGAAATGTAATATGAACTATGTAGGCCTTGGGCAGGCGGGTGCGTTAAATGCATTAATATTAATGCGTTATTTTTCCTGTGTGTGTGTTTGATTTTAATATTTAATGCATTGCTATAAAAGTATTATGTTCTGATAATAATTGCAGATTTAAAGAGGTGTTTTTGTACATGTCTCTCTGCAGTTCTTCATGCCATGCGCGAGGACAGTGACACAGTTCCTGCTCTTCTGACCGACTACATCCTCAAAGGTATCAGAGACGCCTGTAAACGCATCGATCTCCATCACTGTCAGTCTCAACCTCGTTGATCTTGTGTGTGTTTTATGTTTTATTTTTGCTCTCGCTGCATTTGACCTTTAGCACTGGTGTGAGAGATCAGGAGACAGAGGTGTGTTGATTTCATATAACACTAACGTAGTAAAATTACAACAACAAAAAAAAAATCATTAAAATTGTATTCATAATTAGTTATTCCAAATAAGGACCTCCACAAAGGGAGAATGTGTCTGATTTACCTCACTCCTGTGGATACGTTTTTCTCCAAACTATTCAAGTAAATACACCCATATGTGTAGAATATGTTTTTGTTGTCTGTGTGTGTTGTGTGTTTGTCTCTATGCTGTGTGTTCGTAAAATATTATCTTCTCTTACGGAAGTCAATATAATAAACAGCAAAACACAAAAATATACACTACTGTTTAAAAGTTTGAATCTGCTAGATTGTTTTGTTTTTGAAAGTCTTTTCTGCACACCAAGGCTGCATTTATTTGATCAAAAATACAGTAAAATTAGTAATATTGTGACATATTATTACAATTTAAAATAACAGTTTTCTATTCGAATATATTTTAAACTGTAATTTATTCCTGTGATCAAAGCTGAGTTTTCAGCATCATTACTCCAGTCTTCAGTGTCACATGATCCTTCAGAAATCATTCTAATATGAGGATCTGCTGCCCAAGAAACATTTCTGATTATTATCAATGTTAAACACTTTAATGGAAACTCTTTAATGAATAGAAAGATTATTTGAAAATAGAAATATTTTATAACATTATAAATGTCTTTATATTGTTATAGAATATAAAGAATATTTAATAATTGTTTTGATTTATCTATTCATGTATCCTCGAGGAATAGGAGTATTATTTTTATTTATTTTTTATATATATTTTTTTATATCTGACTGACCCCAAACTGTTGAACGCTAGTGTAATATATTAAGCTTTTACTAATCTGTCCAATCGTGTCTGTTGTTTCAGTGTTGTGTCCCACATAGAGTTTCCAGAGCGGAAAACCAGCGGATCTCATCGCCACATTGGACATCTGGTCATCCGCATCTCTCCAGATGATGTTCTTCTCTAATAATGCACAGAATGCACCCCGCCAGTGGCATTTATTTCTCAATCTGAATGTGTTTTATTTGGTGTAGATTTAATTGTGTGTGTCCAGTATTTCGTTTATTTCTTAATGCACTTCATATTTCAGTCATGGTCGACAAGTTTCCTCTGTTGTAGTTGATATCTGTTCATCACAGTGCAGCTGTCGTAACTCATGCGCGTTTGCATCATATTCAGATGAGTTTGTTGTAGTGCAGATCTAGATCTTTCCATTAGATTAAATGAGTTTTCAGGAAGTTTTTGAGCCGCTTCTTATGATTTGAAAGCAAACTTTACAGCAAAAATATTTGTGTAGGGCATTTATGTAGCTGTAAAATCACATCAGAATGAACTGATTGAGAGGTACTGATAACAGAATAATATATTTTATTTCATTGCCACATACTAAATGGTCTTTGTTGTGTTCGGCCAGCTTTAGGGTTTGTGCCTCTAACATCTCTATGACAGTATTAATATTTAGATGACGAGGAGCGAACGGCACGTGTATTTGCTGCCGGATCTGTGATGATGTGAGATTTCAACTGTGAAGGGAGGACGAGGTACGAAGAGCTAAAACACTCATAAAGAGAGAAACACGTCTGTCTGTCTGTCTGTCTGTCTTCACCGAGGTCCTGTAACAAGATTGAATGATTGTCTCTGGCTTATCAGTCTTTGTTGAAACCGGACAGAGGTGATATTTTTGAATGTGTGACTGTAAAAGCTGAATGTTGTTGTTTGATGGAGAGATTGAGTTATGCGTTCCCACAGAGGCTCAACCTTAAAGGATTACTTCACTCAAAAATAAAAATCTGTCATGTCGTTCCAAAGCTTTATTTCTTCTGTGGAAAGGTGAAGAATATCCCGGCATCACAGAAGAGGTCCATACGGATCATGTGCCATATTCCAAATCTTCTGAAGTCATTTGATAGCGGTTCATCTTTGTGTTCCCAGAAAGAAAGGGATACGGGTTTGGAACGACGTTTTTTTTTTTTTTGAGTGAACTAGTCCTTTAAACTCAGGTAGCAGTTTCTGCATGTGAGGACGGAAACATCTCACGCCTGTTCTGAGGCAACACTTACAGGATGCGTTCACTTGTTTCATCAGTCAGTCGTGTGCCGCTTTTACTGTAAAGTAAAGCACTCGACTGTCTTGTGTCCCAGACGAACATGCATCCTCGCATTAAAAGGGTCCATGTTGTTTTTAAGCTTGTAAAGCATTCAGAACAAAAAAGTCGTTTCACGCACTTTCAATTGATCTAAAAGGGAACGGTTTTGCAGAGCACGACGTTTGCATCAAATACTGAACTACAGCTCTTGTTTGTGTCGTCAGGTTGTCGTGGCCTAATTCTGAGGAACATTAGCACAGTAAATCAGGGCACACGTACTACAATAACTAGAGATTATATATTTATACAAGCAATAATGAAACGCTGCCTTTTTGAATGCATGAAATTTTGTACCTTATTTTTAATGCAACATTAATGGTCCTTTTGAATTAGTATTTTATAATGCATTGTATGTAGCAGGGCACTTTTCAAATAAAAGCATCTGTTCTGTTCATCAAACCCGTGGTGCGCTTGTGTCTTTCAGTGCCTCTCAACGCCCGGATTCATGAATAACTGTAAAATATAAATCTTGAAAATATTTTATATGTCCAGTTGTATACTTTCCTTATCATGGGGTTGCTTGTCTAATACAAAAAATATATATCTTTACACAATTAACCCATTAATTTGTCCATTAACCCTTTTTAGGGAGCAAGAACCCTCAATATTTGAATGTCAAGTGTCTGCGAATGTGGGATCTTGAAGTAGTAAAATATTTGAAATGACCCACCATATTCAAGATATCACGATACTTCCTCAGTTGATTAATCAGTACATTAAGACTATTGTTTTGTATTACAAGCTTCTAAAAATATTATGTTTAAATATGCAAATGATACTTGATCATGAATCAAGCCTTAGAAAACTTTTTTTTTTTTTAAATGAGAAAAATTTGTTTAATTAAATGATATATAATAATAAAATCGACTGCTTGATTAATTGATGCTGATGTGAACATCACTTTGTAGAAAGCAAAACTAATTTCAGTTTAAATGTCAGACGGATGATGACTATACAACGTTTTAATGAAAAGTTGTCTTTAATATATTTAGTATCAAGTAACCTCTTGTACTTTAAAAGCTTAAATATTACATCTACCACAACATGGTTTTCTTTAAAAAACAAAAAAAGTCAGAAAAAAAATGTGAACATTTTCAGTTCCATCATATACAAATATTCCATCCAAGCGAACTTGAAACTGATATTTCTGTAAGATGGCAAACAAGTATTGTTTAAAGTCAGTGGTTCAATATTGCTGAACCTGTTTGTTGTTGTATTGGGCTGCTGTGTCATAATGTCATTTCCTCCTGTCTGTGTTAGAGTCGGAGACACGATTAGTGTCGCAGATCCATAGAGACGAGAGTCCAACTTCACCAAAACATAGTTCAGTTTATTTCCCTCTGATATGAGGTGATGTTTGGAGAACGTGCCGATCCCGCTCTCGTATGAGATGAGGGTCAGAGGTCACGAGGAAGGTCAAAGGTTAGTGTCCGTGAACATGGTGTGTTCTTTCCTGACCGTGCTGAAGCCTTTGATGCTGTCCACAAACTCCTCACCTTCAAACTGACAATCAAAATCATACATCAGCCACAAATAAAGCATTTCCAGCAGCAAGTGCAACAGTAATCCTGATGTTCTCACCAGGCCGCTGTCGAGGCGTCTGAAGTGCGGCTCCCACGCTTCCTCGTCTTTCTTGTCCATCAGCTGACTGACGCTGCGCTGTAGAGCGTTCTGCGAGTACAGACCGGAGACGGTCACCACACCCTCCGCAGAACCGTCTTCATCGACCATCTTACCCTCAATCACCTCCTGAACAACAGAAGAGCGTGTGAGAAGAGGCTTCACCAACTCCTGAACTCTTAAAGGAGTAGTTCACTTTAAAAAAAAAAAAATCCTGATAATTTACTCACCCCGATGTCATCCAAGATGTCCATGTCTTTCTTTCTTCAGTCGAAAAGAAAATTAAGGTTTTTGAGGTTTTTAAACTCCATCTCATTTTTTCCTCCAACTTCAAAATCGTCCGACATTTTTGGTTTCATTTATTTGTATTCTTTTTTTCCCGTCACATTTCCAACGTGATGACGTAATACGTGGCGCATCTCAGAGATGGTATAAAACAGGCATTTGTAGTTCAAAGTATATATTAAAAAAAAAATTTTTTTGACTGATGGTTTTGCTGGATAAGACCTTATTTCACGACTGGAATCGTGTAGAGACTTTAAAGCTGCATTGAGACGGACATTTGAAACTTCTATGAACATTGGGATAGATGGTTGCCATTGAAGTCCATTCTGTGTAGAAAAATCCTGGAATGTTTCCCTCAAAAACCTTAATTTCTTTTCGACTGAAGAAAGAAAGACATGGACATCTTGGATGACATCGGGGTGAGTAAATTATCAGCAAATATTTTCTTAAAGTGAACTAATCCTTTAAGAACATCAATCTAAAATAAATCATGTTCATTTTTGCCTTTAAAAATACATTTTAATACATTTATAACTATATTTATATATAAATTTTTCAACAAAAAAATTTGAGATGATATTAGCTTAAGATTGTTTATGTTCATTTAGATCCATATTTATTTGATAAATAATTTTAATTTACTTAAAACTAAAATCATTAAGAAATATATTTGTATTATTTAAAATAAAATAAACATTAACTGAAATATTAAAGATATAAAAACTTAAACTTGGTTTTAACTTAAGCTAAATGAAAATGAGAAATGTTGCTTGGTAAATAACTAGGTGAAATAAAATAATAACTAAACATTAATAGAAACTATATAAACATTTAAAGAAAAAACAGACAAAAAATTTAATACAACTTTAAATAAAATTAAATAGAATACTGAAAAATAATAAACTAATTCAAAACGTATAAAAACTACTACTAAAATAACACTAACTTAAAAGGTCAAGTTTCTACTTTTTTACACAAAGTTGAGCTAACTTAAAAAAAAAACAAGCCAACCGTAACTGTACCGTATACTGTTCATCCTACATATAGATTCAAAATTGAGAAGTTGAATCTGCAAAATATGGCTCTTTTAGTAACACGAAGTTCATAAAATGAAGCTCTGACCTCCATGTGCATCGTGAAGGCCTTCAGTGTGACGCTGTTCGGAGAGCCCACCGTTTCTGGAACCATGTCGAACTGTGTTGAGGAACAAACATATCATTAATATTTCATAGATAAATGGTAAAGAATTATTTCAGGACTTAATTCCCTCGGGAAAGATAGATCGGGCCGTTCACAAAGGACGTGTATCTGCGTCTAAAAATGCGAGACCAGGCAGAAATGTAGTCAAGACTAGTCCTACAAAACCAGCATTTAAAGGGATAGTTCACCCAAAAATGAACATTCTGTCATTAATTACTCATTAATTGTCATGCATGGTGTAGGAAAAACCGCAGACCTGGCAACCCTGGTTTAGAGCCTGTTTAATGTAGCTATTTTTTAATGTTATTGCCGCGTTATATATTTGACGGTCATAACTTCAACACAACAGACATTGGCTGCATCTGAAATCGCATATTCTCTTGATTAGGTAGGCTACTTATTTAAAAAAATTTACGACCTCTAAAAGAGTAGTATAAGTGTGTGTAGCATGAATATAATCTGTAAGTACTACATCCACCATGTTGTCATTATCATGTGACCTTCCAGCGTCAGTTGCGTTGCTTCACTGTCATTCACAAATCCTCTCCTGTGGCCTCATGGGATAGTAAAGTGTCCATCATATGCACACTTCAGAATCTCACCGGAAGTCATCCAGGTACTTTTTACCTGCACTTTTATGAGTATTGTGAATTCGGACATACTTCTTTGTCACATACTGTTTTAGCCTTATGCGATTTCGGATGCAGCCACTTTCTTCATACATAGTATGAGTTGCAGTTTGACAGTTTTTTTTCCATCCCCCTTTTGATTGACAGATATAATCAGCCCTGTTTTTTAAACAATAAACAATTGGTGATGGCCCTTGATGAAAGTAATTGCTTTTATCAGCACATGATCGTCACATCGCTGAAAATCATGGTTGTTTGGCCTCACCAGGTAGGAGTTGCTGGGTGGGTATTTGGTCAGCGGGCTGCGGCGATGCAGTGGCAGTGGGACGAGTGGCGGCCCGCTCTCGGGTGAACGGTGGTTTGTTCAAAGCCTTGTGTAAAACTAGTGCCAGGATGAGAGCCAGCAGCACGAGCGCGACTCCAGCCATCAGCACGATGAACCACAGCTCGCGGTAGAACGGTGACGCTCCCGCACCTGCACCCACACGACCACCGGCAGGAGTGGGCGCCTCGACACCTGAGGTCACGACAGACACAACACAACACTGCTTTAGAGCCAATCCAAGCAGCCAGGGAGGACAGTTGTCAAGCCATTTTCATACAGCGCTTTTTACAATGTAGATTGTTTCAAAGCAGCTTTACAGAGATAAACGTATAATTTAAACAGAGATTGTTTTGGCTTTATAGTGATTCTTGAATAATGTTATTTTCCAGTTAGTTTTGTTTGATTCACTTCCGTCGAAATGATTAGTTATTAAATTAGAGACCGCTAAGACGACACCGTTCTCTCTACACAGACTAAACGCGAACCTGTGAGAAACGCTGATGGCGCTCACGTGCTCATCATGAATTAATTCTATAGTTATGTGCGTTTGTCATGCATTATTTACATTTCACTTTTGCATTTATGTATTGTGAATGCAACTTTAGCACATAAAAAATGATCTGGTAAACTGAAAGCAACTTAAAATAATATATCAGTGCCATTGTTTTGTCTCAAGATGCACAGCAGTAATGTTTGTACCTAAGGCACGTTTATAAAAGCTACTTAAATGTCCTGATTGAACTAAGGCCTTGCCTAATCTAAACTCTCTCTCTGTAAAACTAGGCCTTGATTTTAAAAATATATTAGTAAATTTGCAATTAGATTAATAAATGCTGTATTGCTCATTCTTAGTTCATGTTAACAAATGAAAACTTATTGTAAAGTGTTGCTGAAATATTTTTAACAAATAAATCTTATTTCTGAGACGATACCTGGACGGCACACACTGAATATAATGTGATCTCATGGGTCGTATTCAGTGTATACTGTGCAGTCCAGCAAGTCTGATAACAGCCTGAACGTCATTCACGTCTCTCTAGTTTCACTGTCCAGATCTGTCTTAGCAGTAATCACATAGCCAGAGGTCTCTGTAACAAGACACGTTTGCTCCATACCTCTCTCTTCCAGCTGAGGACGTTTGATATTGGTCCATCATCCTGCCTTTTAGCATTTAAACACACATGTTTTTTAAAAAAAAGCATCTTCTTGACCCACTGCTAAGAATGAAATATTGATCTGATGGACTGACGTTTTCTTCTCTTTGTTTTTGTCCAAATGACAGCATCTAATAAAAGCTGCACGCATCTCACCTGTGTCCACACTCAGAGGTCAAATGAACACAGTGGCGTGAAACAATTCAAATAAAACGAGCAAACGTCACAAAGAGTTTCACTCACCAGTGTCTGTGTCCGTGGTTCCTCTCATAGGGGTTCAGGGACCCCAGGAGTGTGTGTGACATGAGACAGGGCCCTCAAACGGACCGGAGAATCAACCATGAGCGCTGACCTGGAACATTTTATAGATGTCCATCCGGAAAACACTTAAATACAGCTATTCGGCCTGTGTCGTCTCTCCAGGGTGAGTGTGGAAAGCACAGAAACGGTGTGTGTAAGGTGTCTCTGCAGCTGTAATTGTACTCCAGGGCTCTATGGTAACAGGAGGTGATAGAGAGATCAGTTACCGCAGTAAAACCGTGTCATTATGATACAACCCAGTGAACACACAAAACCCCTTTTACCTGGTACACACATTTTGTCTCACTTGCTCTTTTCATCCACAGACAGGACATGTAAACACTAAAGTAACTGTTTTTAACATGGTTAGGCCCTACTGGTATTATGTTTCACAAGATCAGATATTAACATGTGAACTACAACATCTTTTTTGAGCTGACACATCTTTCAATTTCATTCTACTTGATGTGACTCCCATATGGGATTTAAATAGTTAGTTGAAATGAAAATTAAAATTCTGTCATTTATTATTACTCACCCTTGTCATTCCAAACCCGTTAGACTTTCGTTCATCTTCAGAACACAAAAGAGATATGAGAGCTTTCTGTCCCTCCATTGACAGATACGCAACTACCACTTTCAAGACATAAAAGTTGGCAAGTCTATGTGACTATTGCAGTTTAACCTCAATTTTATGAATCGACGCGAGTGCTTTGTTTGCGCAAAAAAACATAATGCCAATTTATTTACAAAATTTGAATCTCCAACCAGTGTTTACGGGAACACCACAACATGCTTTGAGTTGTCAAAAACTTAATAGAATAGACATTTTTTTAAATAAGTAATAAAAACGACTAAACACACATTAGACCCAACAAAATTACGCAATATTAAACCAAAATGAAAACAGAAAATATAAAAATAAAAACGAATTCAAAATATTAACAAAAACTATAATACCGGTAGCCTAGGCTATGATTTAAAACAACACTGCTGCTAACTTGTAATCTAGTTAAAACGTACTCGGTTACCTAACGTAACCTCGGTTCTCTCTAGAAGAGGGAACGAGTACTGCGTACTGAAAGTACGCACCGGGTAAAGTCTCTTTGCTCGAGATATTGAAGCCAAAATTTATCCTTAAATTTGTATATATTGTAAACGCAGTGCAGCAGCAGTCAGACCTAGAGCGGGCTATCTAGCGCGCTCATTGGCTGCTCCGCGGCAACTGCTGCAGCCTACCACTGAGCCCCTGGCGTGACGTCACGCCCAATGAGGGCGCTTCGCGCCCTCACGCGTCACAGCCCGCCAAAATGGGGGTGGCTTAGCGTATATAAGGGGCAGTCAGGCTGCTAAACACTTGATTTTGATCGCTTGAAGCGAAATGAGCTCGTTGCGCAACACGGCAGGGAACGCAGTACTCGTTCCCTCTTCTAGAGAGAACCGAGGTTACGTTAGGTAACCGAGTACGTTCTCTTACGAGAGGTTCTCTCGTACTGCGTACTGAAAGTACGCACCGGGAACCCATTGTAAACGCCGTGTGCGCTTAAGCAGTCACTATATGAGTCCCAGGGGGGAACGCCCCGGGGGACATGGATAAGTGAGAATTTAGGTGGCCAACGTAGTGGGCTTGCACCTGTACATAAGCACTTTATGAGGGGATATACATACAGAGCGGCACCGCCGGTCTTATATTTAACACATCTACCCTTGTAGCGCAGTTCACAAGTGAGTCGCTAGGACTTTTTAGACTGGAAAAGAAGTCTAGCCTGCAGGGCGGGGACTTCTAAGTTGTCGAACCTAACAAATGTAGACGGGGAGGCCCAGCCTGCCGCCGTACAAATGTCATGAATAGAAATCCCGCTGGACCAAGCCCACGAAGAGGCCATGCCTCTAGTGGAGTGAGCTCTAACGCCCAGGGGGGCATTGCAGGTCTTTTGACGCGTAGCCGCGGCAAATAGCGTCCACTATCCATCTGGATAGGCTGTGTTTCGAGGCGGCGAGACCCTTGGTGCGCCCACCGAACGAAACAAAAAGCTGCTCCGAGCGCCTGAAGGCGGCGGAGCGCGTGACGTAAATTCTCAGCGCTCTGACAGGGCAAAAGGAGGTTCGCGTCGACCGCGCTGCCCTGATGCCGGCAAAGCTGAGAGTGAAATAATCTGTGCTCTGAACGGGGGTACCGATCGCTTTGGGGACCTAACCATGTCTCGGTTTAAGGATGACTTTAGAGTCATTAGGTCCAAACTCGAGGCACGCAGCGCTCACAGAGAGCGCGTGTAAGTCACCCACAACGTTTTAACTGATGCAAGAGCAATCAGAAACACGCGTTTTGAACGGCGAGGTACTTCAAATCCACAGAGTGTAACGGTTCGAGGGGATGTTGCTTTCAGGGCCTGTAAGACCAGGGAAAGATCCCAGATAGAAACCGAGGGGGGGCCGTGGGGGGTTCATCCTCCTGGCTCCTCTAAGGAAGCGGGTGATGAGCTCATTCCTTCCTATCGCCCTGGCCCGCGCGTCGACTCGGCAAACGCTGCGATGGCCGCGACATATACTTTGAGTGTGGAGGGGGACCTGCCCCCCTGTCCAACATCTCTTGAAGGAAGCAAAGCACCCACGAAACTCCGCACGTTTGTGGCTGTAGGCCCTTGCCCGTGCACCATTTAGTAAAACACAGACCATTTAGACCGCATAAAGCCGCCTGGTAGAGGGGGCTCTAGATTGCGTGATCGTGTTCACGACCCCTTCTGGCAAAGCAACGGGTACCCGTTGATTATCCATGCATGCAGAGACCATAGTTCTGGATGAGGATGCCAAATCGATCCGCCGGCGTTGGGAAAGGAGGTCTTTCCTCACCGGGATCGGCCATGGGGCTGAGTCTGACAGCCGCACCAACTCCGAGAACCATGTCTGATTCTCCCATCGGGGGGGTCTATGAGGAGCACCCGAAGTGACGCATTTCCCTGATTCTCCTCTTGATTACTTGTGGTAACAATGAGACCCGGGAGGGAACGCGTATAACGGGCATCTGGGCCATGTCTGGGCCAGAGCGTCCTCGTTCTTCGAAAAGAACCTTGGGCAATGGGCGTTGTCTGTTGACGCAAATAGGTCGACTTTCGCCTTGCCAAAACGGTGCCACAATAACTGGACTGACTGAGGGTGCAAGGGGACCATTCCCCCGGGGGGAATATTGTTCCTGGACAGTCTGTCCGGTCCGTCGTTCAGGCGTCCTGGCACATGCGCGGCTCTGAGCGAGCGCAAGTGGTGCTGAGCCCAGACGAGGAGCGCGTTCCGCCAGATCGCAGAGGGTCCTGGATCTGACACCGCCCTGGCGGTTCACGTATGATACCACAGACATGTTGTCCGTTCGAACCAGTACGTGGTGGCCCCGCAGAAAAGGGAGGAAGTGTTTCACAGTGTACTCGACCGCTATCATCTCCAGACAGTTTATATGGAGGAGCTTCTCCGTGTCTGACCATAGGCCAAAGACCGGTCTGCCCTCGAATATCCCGCCCCAACCTAGGTTGGAGAGGCGTCCGTCGAGATAACTTTTCGGTAACGAGACAGTTCCCATCGTAACTCCCCGCTGATACCAGTCGGTTCACTAACCAGGGCTGCAGAGCTGAAACACAGCTCTGAGTCACTCTGATTCGGAAACCGCCGGAAGCCCAGGCTCGGTGATGTACACGAGCGTTGAGCCATCGTTGCAGGGGGCGCATACGCAATAGACCTAGCCGGAGCACTGCTGCGGCTGAAGCCATAAAGCCCAGCATTCTCTGAAACGTTTTCAGGGGGAAAACACTTTGTCTTTCTGGAAAGACGCGGCCAGACGCTGAACACAGCGTGCGCGCCGCTGTGTTGACAAGCGAGCCGTCATTGCCACCGAGTCGAGCTGTATTCCCAGAAAGGAAGCTGACTGACGGGGCAGCAGTGAGCTCTTGGTCCAATTGACCGTGAGACCCAGCTTTTCCAGATGACTGAGTAGCACAGCTCTGTGAGACACGAGTTCCGCCTCTGATTGTTGCTAAAATCAGCCAATCGTCCAGATAGTTCAATATTCGCATCCCCTGACGCCTCAGGGGGGCGAGCGCCGCGTCCATGCACTTCGTAAATGTACGGGGGGTGCTAAAGACAGGCCGAACGGCAGGACGGTGTACTGATATACCTGACCGTCGAAGGCGAATCTCAAGAATGGCCTGTGACGGGGTATGATCTGAATCTGAAAGTACGCGTCTTTCAGATCGAGAGAAATAAACCAGTCCCTCTGGGCGAATCCTGCGCGAGGATTTGTCTGGTCGTGATCATTTTGAACGGTCTTTTTCATAAGAGCTTTGTTCAAATGTCTCAGATCTAATATAGGTCTGAGCGCTCCGTCCTTCTTGGGCACGAGGAAAATTAACGGCTGTAAAAGCCTGACTCGCTCATAGAAGGATTTATCGCTCTATTGCCCCCCTTGCATAACAGTTTTGCTATTTCTGCACGAAGTAGGTGTGCTACTTCTGGGTTCACGCTCGTCACTGTACGGGCTCGGAAGCGCGGGGGACGGGCGAGCGACTACTGCAGTGTATAGCCCTGTCTTACAACATTCAGCACCCATTCTGACACGCCCCGGGATCGCTTCCCATGCTTTCGCACGCATAGCTAGGGGCAGAATGGTCTCCGTGGTCCTGAGCGCCGCACTGCGCGGGGCTCGAGAAACTGAAACGAAGGTATCAGCGCGGCGGCGCGCGCCCTCGTTTGCTGAGTAATGTTGCTCGCTGACGGCAGCATCCTGCTGTTTCACATTCAGTAACTCGGTCGCTAGGGACGGAGAACAATTTGTGGCGCGAACAGCGGGTGCGCGTGAGGCGGTGTTGGGGGGGTACAGTGTTTGTTAGTAAGCGTGAGCGCTCACAGGGCTCACGTTCACATCACAGCCGGTATACAATGGTATCCGCGTTCCGATCGCCGCACTGCGCGGGGTCGCGAGAGACTGTAGCGGAGGTATCAGCGAGGCCGCCGTGCGCGCTCTCGATGTCTGAATAAGGCGGCTCGCTGACAGCGGCAGCCGGCTGCATAAAACACCTAATGACTCGATCGCTTTGGACGGAGAACATTATGTGGCGAGAACAGCGGGGCGCGGTGAGCGGCGCCGGGGTTACAGTGTTTATCAGTAAGTGTGAGTGCTCGTGAGCGCTCACATGGCTTACGTTGACAACACAGCCGGTTATACAATGGTATCCGCGTTCCGATCGCCGCACTGCGCAGGGGTCGAGAAACTGTAGCGGAGGGTATCAGCGAGGCGCGGCGCGCGCTCTCGATGTCTGTATAGGGCGGGCCGGCTGTTTCACATTCAATGACTCGAGCCGCTTTGGGACGGAGAACATTTTGTGGCGCGAACAGCGGGGCGCGTGAGCGGCGTTGGTTTACAGTGTGTATCAGTAAGTGTGAGTGCTCGTGTCGTGAGCAGGTCACAGGGCTTACGTTCACAACACGGCCGGGTAAACAAAGGTCTCCGCGTTCCGATCGCCGCACTGCGTGGGGTCGAGAAACTCTAGCGGAGGTATCAACGAGGCGCGCACGCTCTCGATGTCTGTACAGGGCGGCCGGCTGCATTACACACCCAATGATTCGATCGCTTGTACGGAAATCATTCTGTGGCGGAGAACAGCGGGGGCGCGTTGAGCGGCGCCGGGGTTGCAGCATTTATCAGTGAGTGTGAGTGCTCGTGAGCGGTCACAGGGGCTTACGTTCACAACACGACTGTTAAAGCTTTCGTCCCCCTGGAATAACTGTGTAACAGAGCGGGGCCAGTGAGTAGGTGTGGGCACTGTAACGTGGGCACATATCCTACGTCTAACACTCGAGCGGCGCGTGCCCGCTTATGTGAGTGGGCTCTGTGACAGTGAGGGACACCGGGGGGGATCGTTGCTTATGTGTAGGGTGAAACACAGTGGCGTGGGCACATCTTCTACACTTGAAAACAACCGTCGGCGTGAGCCGGAAAAAACAGACATTACACTCTTTATGAGATTTATTCTGGGTCGCCGTGGGAAACGGCGTCTGTGTGCAGGCGAGCGGGTTAAGCAACTGGCTCGTTGGCTGCGGTATACACTACTGCAGTAGCCTCTTGCTAAGGGGACTGGCAGAGCGGGTAGGGTTTGGATGGCGGTCCGGCCGCGGCGGGACTCGCGCATCTTCCGATCTTGGGCCGGGGTCCCCGGGGGGGGGAGGCGGCTTGTGGCGGCTGTCAGAGCGCGATCTGTCGTCGCTGCGGAAGAAGGTCCGTTGCAGGCCTTAGCGGGAGGGCAGACTTTGAGCGCCATCTCGCGGGATGGCGGGCAGAAGTGCGCTGCGACCGCTTCTTCACTGGGGGAATTTGTATCCCAAAAGCAGCCGTCATCGATGGTTCTCCATCACCTCATCCCCTGAGGCGACAGCAGTGAGGGCCGAGGCCGGCAGCTGCGTGTGACGGGGGGGGGAGGGGGGTCTCTGGGGGCGGCACTTCTGTTGCGCGGCCCGCCGAAGACAGCCGGAGTGACATCTTCAGCGTCGAACGCGGCAAGTCGAGCCCGCAGGGTCGACATTGGCAGTTCCTCGCAGTAAACGCAGCCTCCCCGAAGACAGAGCGAGGGCTGCGTGGGTCCTGTCCCAGGCGGAGAGCGCAGAAGATGGCGGGTCTCCGTCGCTGAGCCGGGAAAAACGAGGCAATTTTTGAAACAAACACCTCGTGCTCTTTTAGACACGTGCGTTGCAGCGGCGAACGCACGGAGAGGATAATACATTATATCATAGACATAAAAAGGATATGACGCCGGATAGCGTAGCTGGCACGGACGGCTGAAGGTGGCGAAGACGGCCGGCTTCCTCAGGCGCTGTCCTAAGCTGGCTGGTCGCTGGATTCGACGGCGGCGGGCTTCTCTCAGAGGTCAGCGTAGCATAGAGCGTCGCTGAAGAGATGAAAATCAAGTGTTTAGCAGCCTGACTGCCCCTTATATACGCTAAGCCACCCCCATTTTGGCGGGCTGTGACGCGTGAGGGCGCGAAGCGCCCTCATTGGGCGTGACGTCACGCCAGGGGCTCAGTGGTAGGCTGCAGCAGTTGCCAGCGGAGCAGCCAATGAGCGCGCTAGATAGCCCGCTCTAGGTCTGACTGCGTGCTGCACTGCGTTTACAATATATACAAATTTAAGGATAAATTTTGGCTTCAATATCTCGAGCAAAGAGACTTTACCCGCGTGCGTACTTTCAGTACGCAGTACGAGAGAACCTCTCGTAAGAGAACCATATTTTGAGGGCAATACTTTTGATCTAACAGATGTTTGTATGCATATTCAAATTAATTACTAGTCCAATATGCTAGATTATTTGCATTGTGTAGCGCAGGTTTTTATTTGTGTGTGTGTTTATTTCCGTTCAAAACACATTGAGTGAATATTGAGGATTGCTGTAATGTCGTATCTTAACCACTAGAGGCCAGTGCGGGTTAAAGTGCAGATCATAGATGTCTTCTATGGTGCGGATTGCTCTCAGTAGAAACTTAGCCAAAAATGTCTCTGCAATCTTTGTTATAATAAAAACATGTAGAGAAATACAGAATTAAAGAAATACTAATCGTTTACTAAAATACTAAACAATTTTGACTTGCCATTTACGAAACGCGTTTAATAAGTCAACTTCTGATGATTTTCAGCAAGTAGCCTATTAAAATTCATATTCATGGATATTGTGCTGATATATCATCAGATATATGAGGCCGGTAGATGAGTCAGTTCCCGGTGCACGATGCGCACTATATCAAACACAGCGGATTTAATTTATCATGACGCTAAAATGCTAATCCATTAATTCCCTGATCAGCATTCATGTTTCGCCTGGGTCGCGTTTGACACGCCGAGGGTTTATTAGTGAATTAATGCACTCTGGGATAAAATCATCTGCAGATGTAATTAATCACAGACAATCACACTAACTCGCTTACAGACTGACAGAACCAGTACACTAGAGCTGCTGTTTGCTAAATCAAGCTGTCAGATTTTCAGTTTTCAATTTATGAGTAAAAATAATGATACTTTCACCATTTTGTCCTACAACACACACGTATATAGCCAAAACATTATGACCAGTCACAGCGGGTAAAGCAAAAAAGTGAATATTGTTGATCATTTCCTAACAAGGCCTCATTGAGTTCTTGGTAGATTAGATGGAAAGCAATCAGTTCTCATAATCAACATGTTGGATGCAGGAGAAAATAGACAGGAATAATGATCTGAGTGACCTTGACGAGGGCCAGGATACCGGGTCAGAGATTCTCTGTCAGCTCTCGGGTCAGCAGTGCTGTGAATTTAGCAACAGTGCCAGAATGGAAACAGGGGTGTTTGTTTTCTTCGACGCACGAGGAGGGCAAGGAAGGCTATCCCGTCTGGTCCGAGTCAACAGAAGGTCTACTAGGAATGTGTCACAACACACAGAGCATCTGCTGCGTATGGAGACCAATCAGAGATCTATGGTGACCGTCCACCGTCCAAAGCGGCTACAATGGGCATGTGAGCCCTCGAAACTGGACCTTGGAGCAGCAGTGGAAGAAGGTCGTCTGGTGAAGTGATGCACCAGGATGGACTGTAGGATGACGATAAGCCGGTGGAGGGAGTGTGTGACGCTCTGGTCAATGTTCTGCTGGGAAACCCTGGGTCCGGTCATTCATGTGGACGTTTATTTGACACACGTCACCTTCCTAAACACTGCAGACCAGATACACCCCTTCATGACAACGGTGTTCCCTGGTGGAAGCACACAGTCACACATTGATCAGGAATGGTTTGAGGAACATGATGAAGAGTTCAAGGTGTTCCTCTGGCCTCCAAATCCCTCCAGATCTTAATCCAGTTGAGCATCTGTGGGATGTGCCGGACCAACAAGTTCAGTCCACAGCGGCTCCACCTCAAACTACAGGACTTGAAGATCATCTGACGTCTCGGTGCCAGAGACACAGGACACATTCAGGCTCTTGTAGAGGCCATGGCTGAGCGGGACGGAGCCGTTTTGGTTTGTTTGTGGTTTGTCCACCAAAGGGTCCTAGGCCTGAAAAAGGTTGAAGCCCTAGCATCACGGCAGTGACTTTTGTACAGGCATGCATCACTCACATGCAGAAAACGTAAAAAAAATTTGTTGTTACCTTCCCCAACTAAGATAGTGATAGTCACAGAAATTCCGAGCAGGATCTGTTACGCAATCCCAACACACACACACACACATTTTCATTCTGTTAGCAGCGCCCGTACAGGATTCTCCCAGTGTAAGCATCTTTTACTACGAGCCTCATTAATTACCTCAGTGTAGAGAGACTCAGTGTTGATGGTTCCTGACGGCCTGTGAAATGATGCAGGAGGAGCTGTCTGACATGCTGTTCATTTATCTGCATCGATTAGCTTGATTATTCAGACACATAAGGTACAACAGCCATCACAGTGATCTCTCTTTCTCAGAGAAATTAAAATCCAGACCTACATTGACGAGACGCATCAACAGACACTGGACTCTTTTGACTTGGACCGGTAAGCAACCAACCAGAATACCAGATCTTATTTTAGATTATCAAAATCATTGTCACTGGAAAAACATCCCACCAAATGACCGTGATATCGAGCACAAGTGAAGTAATTGTTTACTTTATTTACAAGGAATATTTGCTAATCTCTGAGTGTTTGGAGTCAAATATACGCTTGTATGTTTATATTTGTCATGCAGCTCTTTATCTGAAGAGAAAACAATAAGATTGCCATAATCCAAAACTAAATAGACATTTTTGTGTTTGAACACAAATGAATGTGACGCAGCTCATAAGCAGAATGCTTGTTTTGTGTGTGATGTAACCGTTCGCTTACTTTCTGCTGGAAAAACAGCTCAAGTCTTCAAATCAAAGACGAAAAACACAGATGTCAAGTCCGTTATTTAATGCATTATTATTGAATATCTTTATATCAGTTTTGCCATTTATTTAAAAAAAGTCATTGCATATAATCAAACAGATAACGAGAAACGTACATTATTGTTCATGAGCATCGTACAACATCCACAAAACCCTTCACAAGCAGAAACAGTGAGAATCACACACACAACTGCGACTGCCATAAACATCAGACCTCAATAATCCAGAACAAACAGAAGTCATTATTAAACTGGTGCAGATGTGACTAACAAACCCCACAAGAGATCAGGCTGTCCTGTTCACATTAATTACACTGTGTAGTGTTTCCTTTTATTATGGTAACATATTCATATCTGATCATCACAATGACTGACAGACAACAATCAGTGCATAAATATTACATAAAACCCCATGTAGGAGATGTCTCAGAACAGCACAGCATGAATGAGTACATGTCAGATTAATGTGAGTGAACTATCCCACTGAGCTGGATCGGATTTAAAGATGAACTCGATCAACATTCAGTTATTGCTTCAAATCATACTGTACCTTCACATCTCTGTGAATGGCTGAGAACAGATATTGCTATGGCTTTATCATTTAATGAGCATACCATCCAATTTGGTGTGCTAAAAGGTTCATGTGGTAAAAATTAAATTAAACAAAAGCTGCAATCATCTTAGTTTGTGCAGATATATTCATGAGCATCTGGAGATTTAAAAAATCCTTAGTACATAATCTATTTGTTATAATTTCAAAAGTGCATTGGTACGCATTGATGTTTTCCACACTTAAATGTTGTTAATCTATACATCATATTTATGTCTAGACTGCATCTCTGAGACCTTTTGAATTGAGAATTGTGTAGATGATGTTGTTGAACACTGTTTTTCCTTTATATTTGTGTCAGGAGAGTAATTATTAACTATTATTTATTTGGCAAGGCTGACGTTCTCTACTAACTCTTATGAAAACTGGGGAAAAAATCAGCAAATTAAATGCTCTTTATCTTTAATAAATAAAATAAATAAAAACCATTATAAATAAAGTTTTACCATTAATTCAGCGATATTCACATCCAGCGCTTACTGATGTACTACCATCAGTCGGTAAGATTTTTGTATATTTTTTGAAAAAGTCTCTTCTGCTCACCAAGCCTGTATTTATTTGATCAAAAATAGTCAATTATTGAGAAAAAGTATTTAGAATTTAAAATAACTGTTTTCGGTTTAAATATATATTTTAAAATGTAATTTATTCCCTGTGATCAAAGCTGAATTTTCAGCATCATTACTCCAGTCTTCAGAGTCACATGATCCTTCAGAAATCAGTATAATATGACGATTTGCTGCTCAAGAAACATTTATGATTATTACCATGTTGAAAACAGTCGTGCTGTTGATGTTTGAGGAAACTGATGTATTTTTCAGGATTCTTTGATGAATAGAAAGGTAAAAAAAAAAAAATTAAACAGTAGTTTATTTGAAACTTCTTTTTTGCTAGTTAAATCAATCCTCAACTATGTGAAACTGTATTTGTTGGAGTATATCCTGCACTATTGTTATATGTCATGATGACAAGCGCCTGTTTTTCCCCATGGATTTGTGAACAATCCTCTTTCAGACGTTTCTGTCGTCTCAGTTTGATGGTCCAATCGGGTTAAGGATCAGACATTGGCCTCCAGAAGTTCCAGAAAGAGTTTGTGCATGGGGACGCGTCCGTCCTGCTTGATGCCTGAAGAAGCGGCGGCACGGCTTTGGCGGCGGGTTTGGCGGAGGAGCGGAAGGGTCATGATGAGTTTGCCGGCTCGTCGAGGGTCTTCCCTGTGATGGACACACTCGTAATCCAGAAGAGCCCTCATGGAGAGAGTCCTGAAGACCCTGAACGGCCTCCACGTCCTCTATATGCATCGAGTCTGAGAGAGGAAATCAAAACATCGTCTTCAATAAAACGCTTTTTCTGCATTTATTCAAAAAATGTACTGTAAATATGTTGATGAAAATGTGTTAAAGGTGAAGTATGTAAGATTTGTTTATGTTAAAATACATTTGATTTATTGTTCATTGAATTACTATTAGTATGCCATTAATGGGTTTATTTCCCCCAAAAGTGTAAGCATCGAGGTCTCCCAGGCACCATCTAAACATTGAGAGCGGTCCGCTCAGATCGTCAATCAATTCGCAGTTTAACTCTTTCCCCGCCAGCGTTTTTTTTTTTTTTTTTTTTTTTGCCAGCCACCACCAGCATTTTTTATTATTTTTCACAAAAGTTTCATGGCGCCCAGAATATTTTGTTGTATGAATATTTGAACATGCAATTTGTCAAAAGAAAGAACAGACCCTATGCGTTTTAAACACTTAAGTTGAAAAAAAGGTAAGTTTCATAAAAAAAGCAGAATTTTCAGCAAAAAGCTGAGAAAATCACGTTTTTTTGTCATAGACTATGTCTTGATCGGATTCAGAATGATGATCGGCGATAAGCCGTTTTGATCTATATCCTGCTTAATGGCGATGATCGCGTTATTTTACATATGCATCTGCTAACATATGATATCTTCTTCTTGCTTCTTCTTCTCCTGTGTTTTGATCAGGAGATTTCTGTGCTCTTTCAGAAGATGCATAATAGCGCCCCCCTACCACATTACAGTGAAAACATGGAAAGCCGGAAATTTCCGTCAATGGCGGGGAAAGAGTTAACCTATAAGCGGTGTCCCAATTCAAAGGCAGCATTCTTCAAAGGACACAGACTTCAAAGGCCAAGCCTTACGAAGGTCGGACCGAGAATTTATAAATGGCGGCGGTCTAACCTACGGAGGTTTGCTCTTGTTTGCAACTGTGACAGCTGCCGTTGACTGCCCCGAGCGGGATTCGAACCGGGGGTCTCCGGTGTGGGGGGCGGGTGTGCTAATGGGTCTAAAGACTGCTAATTGCTAAGCCGCTAATGCGCCTCTTGAGGCCAGGGGGGGAGTGAGGGTCTACACGTACAGGCTCTTACTAGCCTATGTCCGTTACACTTACTCATGACACATAGCAACACAGCTAGAAGTAGGGTTGCCACCCGTCCCTTAAAATACGGAATCATCCCGTATTTTACAAGTAAGATGATGCGTCCCGTATCAAATCAATAAGGGACGCGATTTGTCCCGTATTTTACATTAGGCCCACATATAGTTGAATAAAAACATAAGGATTTTGCAGTATGGATAATACTAATAGCAAATATAAAGAAATCAATTTCGTAGTAGAGAAGCTCATTGCGTGATTGCATTTTAGCGTCTTTGTTTCTATAGCGTCTGAGTCTCGTGAACATGCGCTGTAAACCTGCACGCTTTTTAACCCCTTGTGCGCTGTTCGGGTCTTAGACCCCAAATGACGTTTGCTGAAATAAATAAAAAATTATCTTTGTCCAAATGGCGTGAGACTTTGCACGGTTGACAAACACTTTCTAGATCTACAAAAAAAATTAAACAAATTTGAATAATATCTGTTTTTTATGTTAGTGTGTGTGTGTGTGTGTGTGGGGGGGGGGGGGGGGGTCACACTTGTGTTGTTTCAACAAAATGTAATTTGAAACAACATTAGTTTTTTTTTTTAGGATTTATAGTTTTAGGAGGATTTATTATATATTTTTTAATCTAGGCTATATAAATAAATAAATAAATATTTTTATACAAAAACAGTAAAAAAAAAAAGAAGTAAAATTCACTTTATAAAAGGACCACATTTCTAACGTTCATGGATATATAACTGTCCCTTATTTTGCCACACTGAAGGTGGCAACCCTAGCTAGAAGTATTCCTAATATGTTGGACATTTTATTGAAAGAACCTTTTGAGAAGCCGTCCGGACTGTTAGAGCTGTGATTATGATGTTTGAGCTGGATTGAGATTGTTTAAAAGGGTGGTTGATTATGATTTCACTTTTCTAAACTTTAGTTGGTGTGTAATGTTGCTGTTTGAGCATAAACAACATCTGCAAAGTTACAACGCTCAAAGTTCAAAGCAAAGGGAGATATTTGCTTTTAAAGAAATCGTTTTTTAAGGACTACAACAAACGGGCTGGTAGGAACTACACGACATTAGTGACATCACCCAACCCTAGAATTTACATAAACCCCGCCCCGGGGAACACGATTTATAGATTATCATGACAGAATATACTAATCAATGACTAGAAGATAACTAAACATCAGCAACATAAATTCATCAACTAACCATTCAGAAATGTCCTGTTGCTTCTACATGTTGTCACTTCTTCTTGAGTCTCTTCATTTATTGTCTGACTCCATTTTTAACATAAAAGGCTAAAAGTTTTTTTAATTTTTCAGTGCATGTGTGTGTGTGGTAAAAGGACACGAGCTCTTGAAGCTCCGCCCCCTGTGCCGGGAGCAGCAGCTCATTTGCATTTAAAGGAACAGACACAAAACAAAAAGTGACACTTTTAACATGCTATAAAAATATCTGTGGGGTATTTTGAGCTAAAACTTCACATACACACTCTGGGGACATCAGCAGACTATTACTTATTTTACATCTTGTGAAAAGGGCATTATACCACCCCTTTAAAAAAAGTAATCCATACTGCTCCAGTGGATTATTAAAGGTCATCTGAAGTGAAGCAAAGTGTTTTTGTAAGAAATATCTTTATAAAATATAATTACTTTTATTCAGTACAATTCAGTATAATTACT
>JARPMJ010002967.1:0-10000 GCA_033366665.1 Phoxinus dragarum
AAAATGCCCTTTTCACAAGATGTAAAATAAATCTCTGATGTCCCCAGAGTGTGTGTGTGTGTGTGTGTGTGTGTGTGTGTGTGTGTGTGTGTGTGTGTGTGTGTGTGTGTGTGTGTGTGTGTGTGAAGTTTTAGCACAAAATACCCCACAGATATTTTTATATAGCTTGTTAAAGTTGTCACTTTTTGAGGTTTGCAAAAACGCACAGTTTTGTGCCTGGCCCTTTAAATGCAAATGAGCTGCTGCAGATTGTGTGTTAGCAGCTGCGATTACCTCACACACACACTAAAATGACAGAAACTGTTCTGTCTTTAATGTTAAAACGAGTCAGACAAAGATGGAGAGACTCAAGAAGAAGTGATAACATGTAGAAGCAACAGGACGTCTCTGAATGGTTAGTTGATGAGTTTCTTCAATTATCTTCAATTAGCATATTCTGTCATGGTAATCTATAAACCGCTCGTATAGGAACTGTTGTGAGATGCACACAGAGTGACTTTCTATTGCATGTGAAAAGATGGATGCTAAAGTTTGAGCTGACTCACAAATGTGCTCGACTACAACAACTCTTCCTGTTCTCAACATGGACTGTGTTCAGGGGGCGCATGTCCCTTCATCAGATCTGGATCCGGCGGACTGCGGTTGAACCTCGGGATTAAACAGAGAGACTAATATTAGCGTAGACGCCATCCTTCTTATGATGTACTCTTAAGGGCCTGAGTGTGCTCGTTGTGCCACGGCGTTGGACTATGTTCTTTAATCTTCTTTAAGCGCAACGGAGCAACTGTGTCTAAAGTGCTGGAAAAGAGAGAGTTAAAAGTTTCTGTTGCAATATCAAGTTCTTCTAAGCTATCCGGGATGCTGAGATGATGAAACTGATTAGGAAGATTATTGATAAAGCAATCTTTAGTGGCAGAAGTGATCGGTCTAACATATTTATAACACGGAGTCGGCTTTGCAACCTTGGCTAAATGTAATTTACACGAGACTAGATAGTGATCTGAGATGTCATCGCTCTGCTGCAGTATTTCAACGGCATCAACATCTATTCCATGTGATAGTATTAGATCTAGAGTATGATTACGGCAATGAGTCGGTCCTGGCACGTGTTGTCTAACTCCAATTGAGTTTTATAATGTCTTTAAATGTCAATCCCAATGCATCTTTTTCATTATCTATGTGTATATTAAAGTCACCAACAATTAGTACTTTATCTGCAGCCAATACTAATTCTGATAGAAAGTCAGCAAATTTTTTGATAAAGTCTGTATGGTGCCCTGGTGGCCTGTATACAGTAGCCAGCAGAATTTTCAAACGTGATTTATCGTTTACACTAGATATTTTTACATTAAGCACCAACACTTCAAAAGAATTATATTTAAAACTAGATTTCTTAGTGGTTTTGAAAATATTACTATAAATTACAGCAACACCTCCTCCTTTGCGTGTCAGACGAGGTTCATGTTTATAACCGTAATCTTGTGGGGTTGACTCATTTAAAGCAATGTAATCGTATGGTTTTAGCCAGGTTTCTGTTTAAACACAGCACATCTAGGTTATAATCTGAAATCATATCATTAACTATTTGCGCTTTTGAAGTAAGAGATCTTTACTACCTTTCTGGGCCCTTGAAAGTGTCAATGACATTGCTGTCTATGGAGGGATCAGAAGTGTCGGATTTCATTAAAAATATCTTAATTTGTTATCTGAAGATTTGGAACGACATGAGGGTGACAGAATGTTAATTTTTGGGTGAACTAACCCTTTAACATATCATACACATAATGGCCATAGAGTTTCTCCAGCTAATTTTGATACAGATGATAAGAAACTACTTTGAGAAAATGGGAGCTGTCCCGTAACCTCGACACAGATTGCTCAGATGAGGAGAGAGGATATGTATGTGTCAGTCAGGGAATCATGAGCACCGTCTGCTTTCCCACTGTGTACATTTGCTGTGCAACTCTGTCACGTTGTCACCAAACAGGAAGCCGCTCTCGTTGAAAATGAATGGCATCCAGTTGCTTTGTCTGTGGTCATTTGTGTAATTTAAAACTGCTAAATGATCAACTAAATTTCCCTTAATAATATTTTGGATGCTGATCATTATTCTTCACATGTTACCGTCATCTCTAAATACGACAGACATCATCATCAGTAAATGCGAACTGTTCCTCATCTCACCCTCACTGATATGACATGCTTTCTACACTGAGTGCTGGCATGTGTGTGTGAACACTAGGTAGACTCGCCACCCGCGCGAGAGGAACGTGGCAGTGTTTGCCAGGACAGATGGTGCGTGAGATTCATCTCTAGAGATATTATGCAAGAACTGTGAAATTTCACCACGACTGCATGTACTGTACGTGTGGACATGTATGTAAGTGTGTATTTGTGGACGTGACACTAGTCCTGCTGTCTTGGTCACTGAAATCTTCACCCTGTTGTCCTTTTATAATATGCTGACACACATCATAATTAGGAATAAACGATCCTTTACCATATACTTGTATTGAACAGTTGAGTCTGATAGCCAGCATTGATATTTCAACACCACCACTACTTACTCTCTAATGCTATTCTTATGACTAGGCTACCAGTATGTTTATAGAAGCCATTTATTTAGCTAGGTACCATTCTGTTAAATGATCAAGAAAATATTGAACTGAAGATGTGTAAAAGGCTTGTAATCAAAGATGATTGTAACTTAAAGCTGAGGAAGAATGAAGGTATGTAAGGATGAAGTACCACTAGTGTCAGCCTAATGTCAGCTTCACGAGAGCTGTGCTCCTACAGTCACTGTATTTCACCTGACTGCATAAAAAGGTGTGCTTGGTGTACATTAGAGGTCCGCCTCTCCTGTCTGTTGACTGTTGTGTGTACAGAGCTGCATGTGACTGCAGGCATGACAGCACTTCAACCCTGAAGCAGGAAGTTGCTTTTCTACATGATTTGAACAATCGATTTGCATGCAAGCGAGTGTGTGGCTCTACGTCAAGTGTGATGTGCTGGTTTGTAAATGATTGGTTTCATCAGAGCAGACTTTGGCCTTGTTCGTGAAACTGAGCTGACCTTTGAACTTGTGGATCACAATGTCAGATAAGCAGAAGAAACTGGACTTCTTTGGCAGGAGATCTTTCTTTGGACGACATTCACCTCGAAAAACTGCAGAGAGTAAGAGTTTGTGAGTAATGTTCATGTAAATATGGAAGGTATATGCTCTTACTGTGGTCTACAATCATGTAAATATACTGTAGGACACATGTCTGACGTGCAGTGTAAACAGGTCAACCGCCGTTACTTGTGCTGGGTAGATGTGCAGACCATCAGAAAACTTGATCACTTCAATATATTTAACAGAATTTGAATGAATCCGTTCTGGTTAGACCTCTAAACAAAATGTAATTTTGCCATAAATGTTTGTTTCAGTTATTCTCTGGGATACTTGAAGATTTTCAAACAAGTCTGCCATTAGAAGGATGTTTTAATTTATCCATTTATATATTCTTACTTTTCCCCCTCAGTTGTTGGATATTGACGTGAATTTATTATACATTTCCACCAAAAAACCTGTGCAAACTCGCCAACACAATGCTAAGTTGTTGCTAGTTTTCCTTTTGGTGGCTGGAGGATTCTGGGAGGTTATTAAGTAGTTGCTTACTGGACCAAATGCAAATAGACCCAAACCAGAATATCGCTCTGATATTTTGGTTTGTCCATTCCTCAAGTTAAGCCCATGTTTTGTCTGATTGCTTTGAAAAGTAACACAGCTCTCGTTCACAAGCTGCATGATCTGTGTTGTCATCCAGGTCTCCGGACAAACTGTGCAGGACCAAGTGTGAGCAATAATAATATTGATGCATTCCTTAGCAATTCCTTAGTCTTGGAAATCAGGCCAATATGTGCTGTTCAAACGTTAACAGAGCGGAAATCAAGAAAGTAATCAGCAACAATCTCACAAGTGAATATGAACAAAGTGAATGTGATGTTTTATAGCATGTCCATGCACTTCAACATATCTGTAGTGGCCGGAAAACCATCAGAAACACTGCATCTTATTCTACAAATGAGTAAGGGAAACTCTTCTGATCAGGGAAGCACAGAACGGCTCTTGCTTTACACTGCGCTGCTTTTACATTGTTTACTATGTTAACGCTAGACGGATGTTTCCGTCTAGCGTTAAAAAAAAAAAAAACCTCTCCTTTACCCTCCCTTGTTTTGGCTTATGCTACTCTGAGCAATGCCAGAACTTTGTATTTTGAGCACTTCTTGCGTTATTTTTTGTCTCTTCACGATGACTCGCTTGCTGTAGTCCTCAGTTGTAAGTCGCTTTGGATAAAGGCGTCTGCTAAATGACTAAATGTAAATGTAAATGTTTCTGGTTTAAACCAAAACAGGTTTAGTGTGAATGGCCTCTGGGATCGGTTCAGCATGAAAATGCAATCACAGTAGGCTATATTTAGTATATCTGTATATCTCAGCTGGTACTAGGAATGTGACACTTGGTTTAACTTGAAGATCTTGGGTACGAGTGCATCTTTAGAGAGCACAGAGCAGTGTTTGCCAACCCTAGTCCTGGAGCCACACCAACAGCACACATTTTGGATATCTCCCTATTTGACCCACCGATTTCAGGTCTTGAAGTCTCTTCTAATGAGCTGATGAGTTCAGTCAGGTGTGCCTGATCGGGAAGAGTTTGAAAATGTGTACAATTGGTGTGCCTCTGGGAACAGGTTTGCGAAGCACTGACATAGAGATCTGCGAATGACTGTACACTTGGATGGATTCATCAACATTAGAAAGGGTAAGAAAAAAGGGTACACATTATTTTGATGGTCCACTTTAGACATTCTGCTAACTATACGTAGCTTTGCAACTACAGTACATGTCAACTAAATCTCATTTGAGTATTAGTAGACTGTTAGGTTAGGGTTAGCTTTTAGGGTTCGGGTTAGTAGAATAAGTTGACAGTATAAGTACTTGCAAAGTCAGTATAATGTCTGTTGGAGCATCACAATAAAGTGTTAGCAGATATTAAGCAGACAGTCTACTAATACTTGAATGACTGCTATTGACATGTAGTTACAAAGTTAGTAGAATGTCTAAAGTGGACTTTCGAAATAAAGTGTTACCAGAATTATTATTATTTTTCTCCATAAATAAGCACATGCTCTGAAGCCAGCAGAAAGTTTGCATGAGAACCTTGCAAACCTTGTTAGTAATTGAAACCCATTGTACCATGCCAATGTGTATTACATGTCTTGCTTCCCTGTCTTGTCTAGTGTGGAGGGGAATATTCAAAACAGTGAGCCTGGCCCTTCCCTGGACACCAGCGTAGGATATGGCCGTGGCCCTGTCCCGCACAGTTCTTCCTTGAGTCCTGACCAGTTCGAGGGCTCAGTGTACAGCCACAGCATCCAGCCGGGCCCACAGCGCCCTCAGCGACCCAAACTCCAGCACTCTCAGTCTATCCTCCGCAAGCAGGCAGAGGAGGAGGCCATCAAACGCTCGCGCTCCCTCTCCGAGAGCTATGAGCTCTCCACAGACCTGCAGGACAAGAAGGTACAGTGTCATGGCTAATTAGATATACTGCATTTGTAGTTTCCGCAGTCATGAGCTTCACTATGTTGTGTTCGAACTGGACTCATCTTGTTTAACTCTAAATACTATTGTTTATGTGTGTTGTACCCCCTAATTAACCCTAATCACTTTGTTGTGATACCATCTAAAACTTATTTCCTGGTTTTCCCAGGTGGAAATGCTTGAGCGGAAATACGGGGGGCGTTTCATAACCCGCCATGCTGCACGCACCATCCAGACAGCTTTCCGCCGACACCAAATGAACAAGAACTTTGAACGCCTGCGGAGTTGCATGTCGGAGAACCGCATGTCCCGCAGGATTCTGTTGTCCAACATGAGGATGCAGTTTTCCTTTGAAGGAGCCGAGAAAGTCCACGGCTCTGTTTTCGAGGGGAAGCAAATGTCTCTCCTGGAGGATACCAGCCAAGTAGGAGCCATGGCTCAAGCTGGAGAGATGGTTCCTGTTATCTTGGAGGCCCCAGAACCTCAAAACGATTTAACAGATACAATCACAGAGCTAGAGGACACTTTCTCAAGGCAAGTAAAGTCATTGGCGGAGTCAATTGATGATGCACTGAACTGCCGTAGTCTACGCAGAGAGGAGATCCAGCCTGAACAAGCCATTTGTCTGCGCCAGGAAGATGAGCTCCCTCCACCTGATGAGCAGCACAAGCTGGACGAGATCTGCGACGTGACACTCTTCATCGACGAAGAGGAGCTCTCTCCACCGGTCCAGCCGCCCTGCTCCGCCGATCAGCCCTCCAGCACCCAGTCTGAGCCGTCCGGCGGCTCCTCACTGGAGTACTGGTCCATGGGGGCCAAGGAGGACAGGGACACTAGCTACAGGAGCCCTCCGTCCCTCGAGGGCCAGGGGCCGCAGCTCTGCATGGACTTGCCCCTGTTGACCATTGAGCCGCCCAGTGACAGCTCAGCAGATACAAGCCATGGCTTGGGCCAGCCACAAAATAACCACGAGCGAACCGTAGCAGGCCCACAGGCCAGTCCCAAAAACATCTCACATGGACTACCTCCCAGAGTTCCCTTGCTTTCTCAAGACGAAGAGCCCCTTAGACACCGGCAGGTGGAGAGCCACCTTCCCACCAACGGCAACCGGCAGAGCAAGACCGAGTCAGACTTCTCAGATGGAGACAATGACAGTCTCAACAGCAATTCAAATTCCATAGACACAATAAACTCAGAATCCTCGTCTCGAGATAGTCTCAGCAAGCAGACCTACCACAAAGACACTCGCAACAGCTGGGACTCTCCGGCGTTCAGCAGCGATCTCGTGCGCAAGCGACAATACCGCATTGGCCTCAACCTCTTCAATAAGTATGTATTTCAATGACATAATATTTACACAAAATACACATTTTATCGCCAGAAGAACTGAGTATGAAGGGAAGCTCTGGTTTGAGGTGCATATTATTTCTGTGTGAATGGGCTGAATTCTGTCATTGTAATATATATATATATATATATATATATATATATATATATATATATATATATATATATAGTCATTATTTATATAGCGTTTTTTTACAATACAGATAGTTTCAAAGCAGCTTTACAGTGATAACAGGAACATAATGCAACAAAGATTGTTTTGGCTGTACATCAGATCTAGAAGAGAGACTGTCCAGCCGAGTAAGTTTTTAAATTGATTAATTTCTGTTTTCAAAATCAATAGTTATTTATTTAGAGGCCGTTTACACGACACTGTTGTCAACTGAAAACAGAAACTTTTAATGCGTTCTGGACATACAATTTACTCGACAACGGCGGTTTGGTGTTCTGTGAACGCAAACTTTGAAATAGATTTCAAAGTGCAAGGTTTTGAATGAGTTTTGAAAACGATACCATTATCATCTCTGTGTGAACATCAAAAACGCAAATCTGTGAAAACAGTGACGGCGCACATGCATACTACGTGTTTACTCTATAGGCATGAGCGTATGAATGCATAAGTCTCTTCAAAGTGACATTGCCAATTTGTCTGGCATGCATAATACAGTGTTTTTAGTTTTTTAGTCGTTTCTGCGGATCCGTGTGAACGGGAAATATTGTCATAACGTTGACATCTGTACAGAGGAAAACACATGGGAAAACACATTCAGCTTTGGGTGCAAGAGGCAGTATTCCAGAAAACAGGTTATGTCACATACCCGGGTATGTTTATGGGTAAATAAGTGAATATCCTGAAAGTTACCTTCATTTTTGAAACCGAAAGCTGAGGTTATGTAGTAAACAGAGCAGATTACTCTCTGAACATAACCGGCTCCGGATCCAGGGTCGGCTCAGACGGGACGAAGAGGCTCCAGTACGCGAGGCAGATCCTTGGCCACAATATTATGTGTTTTTATTCTCACACATCTCACACCTCGTGGATCTGCCTTCAAACATTAGTTTTGTTGCGACGGATGTTTTCTATGCCATAATGCAGGGTTTTAGATGCCAAATATGATCCTCCTTGTGTGAGGGAACCCCATCCTAAAATGTAAAAGGCATCCATGTAGTTTTGTGTAGAAGACCCAATTTACACTTTGAAAATGTATATTTTTATGTCCCAAAATATTTTTTGGAAATAGTTTTGTTTCTATCAAATTACATTATATGTTTCTTTATCTACTCGTACTATTGTAATCTATTTTTTATTTGTTTTGTTTAAGAACTTCCTTGCCGCCCCTGGGGGTCCCGGACCTCAGTTTGAAAACTACTGCTATAAAGTAGTATTTCTATAATAAAAATACATATGTGATATCTTACCTTTCAAGCAAAGTGGAAACAAAATGACTAAACATTAAAAAAATCATCTTTGCAAGCGCAGACTGTGTAACGTGTATGAACACGAGTCAAAGATGAATCAAAATACTATTTTTAAACAAGCAGACAACATGTAACTGTTCTTACAGAAGAACAAACACTTTTTTTCTGGTTCTCAGGAGGTTATTATTCTGCTACTTTTCTTCCAAACCTTTTACATCTCTTCTCTTCTATAATGTTTTCACTGCATTTCTTCTGCATGTCCAGTATCGGCTATAAAGATGGTGTTCATGAGGCTAACTGGAGCTGCTCCTCTGCTTCCAGAAAGCCGGAGAAGGGAGTGCAGTACCTGACGGAGCGGGGCTTTATCCCCGACACCCCCGTGGGAGTCGCACACTTCCTCCTGCAGAGGAAAGGCTTGAGCCGGCAGATGATCGGGGAGTTCCTGGGGAACCGGCAGAAACAGTTCAATAGGGATGTGTTAGAGTAAGTGTAAATGTAGCTTTTAGTTCTGCTGTGTTGAAAAAACTCTTTGTGCAAAACGCCACTTGCTGTACAGGTGTGTGTAGACGTGGCATGTGAAGGCGGTGTGTGTGTGTGTGGTGTGTGTGTGTTGCAGCTGTGTGGGGATGAGCTGGACTTCTCCGGGATGGAGCTGGACGAGGCGCTGAGGAAGTTCCAGGCTCAGATCCGCGTTCAGGGAGAAGCGCAGAAGGTGGAGCGCCTGATCGAGGCCTACAGGTGCTTCATCTAATGCACTGAACATGCGTTTACACCTCTCAATAGAAACCACACATAAACAAGGCAAAAAAGATAATCAAGCAGCCAAAGATGCTATAGCCCCTTATCAAGCGCCCCGCTTTTTTTTTAATAGACATGAACATGCACATTCGGAACTTAAATGGTTGTAATTCAAGAATGCTTTGGAATATAGATGTGAGATGTGAGTTTTAAAGAAGACATTTGGCAGATTTTTGTGGAAGTGAGATTTTTATAGAATTAAGAAAGTTAAACAGAAAAAAAGTTATAGAAGTTTGAGTTTATGAAAATGTACAACATTCAAAATTTAATTTTTCATATTTTAATATAAAATATATATTTTCAAAACCTGGTGGACTCTAAAAATGCAAAAAAATCAAAGGCAAAATCGGAACAAGTTGTGTTTCAAATGTTAGGTTGATATCTCAGTAAATTAGCGTTCAGTGAGATTTAGTTTGGGCGCAGTACCACACTTCTCCACTAGTGGACATTACTGCCCAGATAAGGGCGCCTCCATCTCCATATGTTGTTTGAGTCTGAACCATTATTTTTTACAATTTTCATACAATTTATGAAGTAGACATCCTATTCAGAAGTAGTGTTGGAAGTTTGGCAGATTTAGAAATGAACTCAACCTCTAAGAAACACAGAAGATCACGTGTGCATTATAGCTCGCTGCACATCACTAATGCTGAATCTATTATTGTTTTCTTTATATTCAAAACATTTTCAGAGTTTTTTTTCTAAAAAAAAATTGAATGGATGCTATCTTCTGAACTCTTGGCATGAAAACAAACTGAGGTTTCTACCATTCTTTCATGATTTTTCATGTTCATCACTATTTCAAAATAAAGGTCTGAACACGCCTGAGGAGTATGAACATATTCTTGTTGCA
>JARPMJ010002967.1:15000-102923 GCA_033366665.1 Phoxinus dragarum
ATAGTATGTCCTTCCCCTGTAATATTCCTCCAAGGTCTGGACTGCATCATCTTCTCTGGCTGATTTGGAAGTGTATTTCAGCTTTGCAGGGACTTTTCTTTGTCTACCTGGAATATTTGTGGGAATGCTTATGTCATTTTCCTCTGCAATTGTTGTGGGCAGGTGTTGTATATTTGTGAGAATTTGCTGTCTCTCCTCAGTTCCACTACTCGCTTCAAGACACCATCTAACACAGAGTAAGCAGCAGCCAAGTCCAGGTCATCCTGCTGGAGTACTTTTGAGGCAACTGATGTCCTCCATGAACACTGGCGTTGCTATTTCAAGACACAGCAAAAATTCTAAATCTATGCTGCTCAACAGCATTTTAGCTTCTCCTGCAGCCAGATCGGGGGGGGGTCACACTCTCTCAGATCTCTCAAGTACTGTAGGGCAGCAGGGAGGACCTTCCTAATTTTTTTTTTAAAGCATCTTCCCTGCAGCTCCACCGGGTGTCTGAAAGCCTCTGCAGTTCAAGGACACGTTGGTCTGGATTCATCGCTTTTTGAGTATCCACAAATGCAGCATGGCGCTTTGTAGAGTTGGCAATGAATGTGTATAGCCTCTCAACGACTGTGAAGAAATCCACAAAGTGCTTGTTGGATTTTGCACTCCCAACTAAAACGAGATTTAAACAATGTGCATGGTAGTGCACATATAATGCTCTCTCATTTTGTCTCTGAATCCGGGACTGCAGCCCATTGTAGCGTCCACTCATATTGGCAGCTCCATCATATCCCTGTCCACAGACATCTTGAATGTTGAAGTTGTTTTGCTCAAGTAGCTTCATCATTACATTCTCCAGTGCCTCTCCCATTGTTGATGCCACATCACATAGTTGGACAAAGCGTTCCTTTATAGTCATGTTGTGGACATATCGCACAACAAAGGACACCTGCTCAGTATGTGACACATCAGTGGTCTCGTCCAGCAAAATAGAAAATTGTGATGCTTCTTTCACTTCCTTCTGTATGATTCGTTTCACATAAAGACTAAGTGCTTTTATGAGGTCGTTTTGTGTCCTATTGGACAGGAGAGACACCTGGCACCTTTGGTTTGACTTTGCTTGTTTTTCCTTGACTGCATCAAGATGAAGCCCGAGTACGCTGTCATATTGGCCAAGCAAATCCACCAGGTTCAGAAATTTTCCTCTATTTGAACTTGACAAGCCTTCTTCATTTCCCCTAAAGGCCAAAGCTTGTTTTGCCAGATATAATGTGATGTCTATTAAGCGGAACATAATCTCTCTGTTTTTCTGCCTCTCTCTTTCTTTGGCTGCTTCCATCTGAGAATCAGCTACTGCAAAAGCCCTCTGCAGTGTATCTTTTGTAAAGGCATTCCACCTAATCATGCTTAGCATATGCAATTCGCTGCTGCAGTGCTCCTTTATCTTCACTTTTGCCTGCCTCCACAAGTTTATCCCTACAGACTTCCATCCTGTCCTGCTCTGAAATCTTTCCTCATTCATAAAATTCCTGCAGCTGAAGCAATGCATGGCATCATTCAGTGGAGAATATTCCAGCCAGGGGTCATCGTTATACCATTGGGCTTGAAAAGGAGCGGCCATCTGGATTTTTAGGAAACTTTACCATAGGACGGCAAGGCCCGACTGAATTGGAAAATGAGATGAAGGTCTGATCGTATTTAAGATTGCTGCTTTGTACATGAGCTGGATCTGTGGGATTAGCCAACCTCAGCAAAAAATCCAAATCTGTTGACTCTGTCCTACTCTTCATCTCAATATCTTCTCTTGCTGATGCTCTCGTCTCCCTCATCTCATCCTCTTGCTCATCTATCATTTCCCTATTTTGCCAGTCTGTCATGATCTCATCTGGGATTGGCTCTGGCTCTGGCTCTCTGAATGCAGCTGATGCACTGGGCTCATCATCTATCCAATTACATATTATTGTTATTGCCATTATCATTAGTATTTTAATGCCCACTAGTGGTATTTATGTTCTGCTCAGGCAAGATCTTTGAAATTACCTATAAAATAGCCTATGTTTTTTTAGATTACAATTATTTAACTCTTTAACCCTATACTTTCTAGCATGGTCCTCTCATCTCATATCATATTTGGTGATCATCACTTAAGCCTACCTGCCCCTATGTGCCTCCTGGTCCACATTTTCCTCACATAGTCTGGAGGCTTGTGACTGCTCCTCCTCATCTTAAATGTGATGTAATTATGAAACATTGCCATTAGTCGGCTAAAATATGAGTCTGCTTAATTAATCAATTGTGACCCTGGACCACAAAACCAGTCTTATGTGTATTTATTTTTTTAACTGAGATTTATACATCATGTGAAAGCTGAATACATAATATTTCCATTGATGTATGGTTTGTTAGGATAGAACAATATTTGGCCGAGATACAACTATTTGAAAATCTGGAATCTGAGGGTACAGACAAATCGAAATATTGAGAAAATCGCCTTTAGTTGTCCATTTCTATTGGCGATAGTGCTGCATCCATTCACAAAAATAAATGTTTTATATATTTAAGGTGGGAAATTTACAAAATATATTCATGGAACATGATATTTACATAATATCCTAATGATTTTTGTCATAAAAGAAAAATCTATCATTTTGACCCATACAATGTTTTGTTGGCTATTGCCACACAAATATACCTGTGCAACATAAGACTGGTTTTGTGATCCAGAGGGTCACAATTCGCCTACACAGTGTCATGTCATCTTTATCACAGTGCAAAGTCTCTGTCTCACCTGCTGGTTGGCTTTTTCGCAGCCAACCCTGCAGTGATGTGCTGCCCTTTGCTGCCTCCCTGAATGTCTCTCCCTCTCCTGAATCCGCCTCTTTTCAGTGGGCATCTTGGCTTCAAACAATACCAAAATAGTGATAGGATTTAGGCATTTAACCATTTTGAATAAAATAATTAATGTGATACATTACTTTCATCCTTCATTCTTCTTGCTAAAACGAAATGTGAGAAACTAACTATTAGCAGACAGACATGTAGCTTAGTTTGCCTAATGTAATGCCTACCAAAAAAATAGTAGACTAGCTAGGCTGCTTGTCTGCAAGCTATCTGTCTGACTCTGATTATTTAGGCTAAACGTGGCAAACGCAGCCTGCTGGATTTATGAAGATTTTAATTCATTTCATAAAACTTGATGATGATGATGATGATCATTCGTTTGTTATATATCACAAACTCACCTTTTCCGACAACGCTGAAACGCCTCACCCACAACCGCGACAATCTCCTTCTAGGGAGCGCCCACGCTCATTCATGACATGCAGCTCAGGTGCCAGTCACGTGCAGCGCTGAGCCACGTAAACAGAGTTTGTCCCTACTGACTTTCACTTTCGGTGCCCGAATGGAAGTGAATGAGGCTTTGCGATTTTTTTATTTGTATTATTTTTTTTAAATCTATGTCCACGTGAAATTCTGCATCCATCGAACAAATTTTTTGTTTATTTTTCTCTTTCTCGGAAGGGCAACGTGAGTCGAAAAGGGCATTTGGGCAGTTGCCCGGGCAACCTGAGCAACCCCCCCTGTGCACGTCCCTGCTAACACACTCGTAACACACTCGTGACACACTCGTAACACACTCGTAACACACTCGTAACACACTCGTGACACACTCGTAACACACTCGTAACACACCCGTAACACACTGTTCAATGACCTGCTGGTGGTGAGCGCACGCTAACACACTCGTAACACACTCGTAACACACTCGTGACACACTCGTAACACACTCGTAACACACCCGTAACACACTGTTCAATGACCTGCTGGTGGTGAGCGCACGCTAACACACTCGTAACACACTCGTAACACACTCGTAACACACTCGTAACACACTGTTCAACGACCTGCTGGTGGTGAGCGCACGCTAACACACTCGTAACACACTCGTAACACACTGTTCAACGACCTGCTGGTGGTGAGCGCACGCTAACACACTCGTAACACACTCGTAACACACTCGTAACACACTCGTAACACACTCGTAACACACTGTTCAATGACCTGCTGGTGGTAAGCACACGCTAACACACTCGTAACACACTCGGAACACACTGTTCAACGACCTGCTGGTGGTGAGCGCACGCTAACACACTCGTAACACACTCATAACACACTGTTCAATGACCTGCTGGTGGTGAGCGCACGCTAACACACTCGTAACACACTGTTCAATGACCTGCTGGTGGTGAGCGCACGCTAACACACTCGTAACACACTGTTCAATGACCTGCTAGTGGTGAGCGCACGCTAACACACTCGTAACACACTCGTAACACACTCGTAAAACACTCGTAACACACTGTTCAATGACCTGCTGGTGGTGAGCGCACGCTAACACACTCGTAACACACTCGTAACACACTCGTAACACACTCGTAACACACTCGTAACACACTGTTCAATGACCTGCTGGTGGTGAGCGCACGCTAACACACTCGTAACACACTCGTAACACACTCGTAACACACTCGTAACACACTCGTAACACACTCGTAACACACTGTTCAATGACCTGCTGGTGGTGAGCGCACGCAAACACACTCGTAACACCACTCGTAACACACTCGTAACACACTCGTAACACACTCGTAACACACTGTGCAATGACCTGCTGGTGGTGAGCGCACGCCTAACACACTCGTAACACACTCGTAACACACTCGTAACACACTCGTAACACACTGTTCAATGACCTGCTGGTGGTGAGCGCACGCTAACACACTCGTAACACACTGTTCAATGACCTGCTGGTGGTGAGCGCACGCTAACACACTCGTAACACACTGTTCAATGACCCTACTGGTGGTGAGCGCACGCTAACACACTCGTAACACACTCGTAACACACTCGTAACACACTCGTAACACACTCGTAACACACTCGTAACACACTCGTAACACACTGTTCAATGACCTGCTGGTGGTGAGTGCACGCTAACACACTCGTAACACACTCGTAACACACTGTTCAATGACCTGCTGGTGGTGAGTGCACGCAAACACACTCGTAAGACACTTGTAACACACTCGTAACACACTCGTAACACACTCATAACACACTGTTTAATGACCTGCTGGTGGTGGAGCGCACGCAAACACACTCGTAACACACTCGTAACACACTCGTAAAACACTCAGTAACACACTCGTAACACACTGTTCAATGACCTACTGGTGGTGAGCGCACGCAAACACACTCGTAAGACACTCGTAACACACTCAGTAACACACTCGAACACACTGTTCAATGACCTACTGGTGGTGAGCGCACGCAAACACACTCGTAAGACACTCGTAAGACACTCGTAACACACTCGTAACACACTCGTAACACACTCGTAACACACTCGTAACACGCTGTTCAATGACCTGCTGGTGGTGAGCGCATGCAAACACACTCGTAAGACACTCGTAACACACTCGTAAAACACTCAGTAACACACTCGTAACACACTGTTCAATGACCTACTGGTGGTGAGCGCACGCAAACACACTCGTAAGACACTCGTAACACACTCAGTAACACACTCGAACACACTGTTCAATGACCTACTGGTGGTGAGCGCACGCAAACACACTCGTAAGACACTCGTAAGACACTCGTAACACACTCGTAACACACTCGTAACACACTGTTCAATGACCTACTGGTGGTGAGCGCACGCAAACACACTCGTAAGACACTCGTAACACACTCAGTAACACACTCGAACACACTGTTCAATGACCTACTGTTGGTGAGCGCACGCAAACACACTCGTAAGACACTCGTAACACACTCAGTAACACACTCGAACACACTGTTCAATGACCTACTGGTGGTGAGCGCACGCAAACACACTCGTAAGACACTCGTAACACACTCGTAAGACACTCGTAACACACTCGTAACACACTCGTAACACACTGTTTAATGACCTGCTGGTGGTGAGCGCACGCTAACACACTCATAACACACTGTTCAATGACCTGCTGGTGGTGAGCGCACGCTAACACACTCGTAACACACTCGTAACACACTCGTAACACACTCGTAACACACTCGTAACACACTCGTAACACACTCGTAACACACTCGTAACACACTGTTTAATGACCTGCTGGTGGTGAGCGCACGCTAACACACTCATAACACACTGTTCAATGACCTGCTGGTGGTGAGCGCACGCTAACACACTCGTAACACACTCGTAACACACTCGTAACACACTCGTAACACACTCGTAACACACTCGTAACACACTGTTCAATGACCTGCTGGTGGTGAGCGCACTCGTAACACACTCGTAACACACTCGTAACACACTCGTAACACGCTAACACACTCGTAACACACTCGTAACACACTCGTAACACACTCGTAACACACTCGTAACACACTGTTCAATGACCTGCTGGTGTGAGCGCACGCAAACACACTCGTAAGACACTCGTAAGACACTCGTAACACACTCGTAACACACTCAGTAACACACTCGTAACACACTGTTCAATGACCTACTGGTGGTGAGCGCACGCAAACACACTCGTAAGACACTCATAACACACTCAGTAACACACTCGAACACATTGTTCAATGACCTGCTGGTGGTGAGCGCACGCTAACACACTCGTACGACACTCGTACGACACTCGTAAGATACTCGTAACACACTCGTAACACACACGTAACACACTGTTCAATGACCTGCTGGTGGTGAGCGCACGCTAACACACTCGTAACACACTCGTAACACACTGTTCAATGACCTGCTGGTGGTGAGCGCACGCAAACACACTCGTAACACACTCGTAACACACTCGTAACA
Organism: Phoxinus dragarum; assembly: GCA_033366665.1. Lineage (NCBI taxonomy): Eukaryota > Metazoa > Chordata > Actinopteri > Cypriniformes > Leuciscidae > Phoxinus > Phoxinus dragarum. The sequence continues at coordinate 21,851 of JARPMJ010002967.1, forward strand.
CACTCGTAACACACTGTTCAATGACCTGCTGGTGGTGAGCGCACGCTAACACACTCATAACACACTCGTAACACACTCGTAACACACTCGTAACACACTCGTAACACACTCGTAACACACTCGTAACACACTGTTCAATGACCTGCTGGTGGTGAGCGCACGCAAACACACTCGTAAGACACTCGTAAGACACTCGTAACACACTCGTAACACACTCGTAACACACTCGTAACACACTGTTCAATGACCTGCTGGTGGTGAGCGCACGCAAACACACTCGTAACACACTCGTAACACACTCGTAACACACTCGTAACACACTCAGTAACACACTCTCTAACACACTGTTCAATGACCTACTGGTGGTGAGCGCACGCAAACACACTCGTAAGACACTCGTAACACACTCAGTAACACACTCGAACACACTGTTCAATGACCTGCTGGTGGTGAGCGCACGCTAACACACTCGTAACACACTCGTAAGACACTCGTAACACACTCGTAACACACTCGTAACACACTGTTCAATGACCTGCTGGTGGTGAGCGCACGCTAACACACTCGTAACACACTCGTAACATACTCGTAACACACTGTTCAATGACCTGCTGGTGGTGAGCGCACACTAACACACTCGTAACACACTCGTAACACACTGTTCAATGACCTGCTGGTGGTGAGCGCACGCAAATACACTCGTAACACACTCGTAACACACTCGTAACACACTCGTAACACACTCGTAACACACTGTTCAATGACCTGCTGGTGGTGAGCGCACGCTAAAACACTCATAACACACTGTTCAATGACCTGCTGGTGGTGAGCGCACGCTAACACACTCGTAACACACTCGTAACACACTGTTTCAATGACCTGCTGGTGGTGAGCACACGCTAACACACTCGTAACACACTCGTAACACACTCGTAACACACTCGTAACACTGTTCAATGACCTGCTGGTGGTGAGCGCACGCAAACACACTCGTAAGACACTCGTAACACACTCGTAACACACTCGTAACACACTCGTAACACACTCGTAACACACTGTTCAATGACCTGCTGGTGGTGAGCGCACGCAAACACACTCGTAACACACTCGTAACACACTGTTCAATGACCTGCTGGTGTTGAGCGCACGCAAACACACTCGTAAGACACTCGTAAGACACTCGTAACACACTCGTAACACACTCAGTAACACACTCGTAACACACTGTTCAATGACCTACTGGTGGGTGAGCGCACGCAAACACACTCGTAACACACTCGTAACACACTGTTCAATGACCTGCTGGTGGTGAGCGCACGCAAATACACTCGTAACACACTCGTAACACACTCGTAACACACTCGTAACACACTCGTAACACACTGTTCAATGACCTGCTGGTGGTGAGCGCACGCTAAAACACTCATAACACACTGTTCAATGACCTGCTGGTGGTGGAGCGCACGCTAACACACTCGTAACACACTCGTAACACACTCGTAACACACTGTTCAATGACCTGCTGGTGGTGAGCACACGCTAACACACTCGTAACACACTCGTAACACACTCGTAACACACTCGTAACACTGTTCAATGACCTGCTGGTGGTGAGCGCACGCAAACACACTCGTAAGACACTCGTAACACACTCGTAACACACTCGTAACACACTCGTAACACACTCGTAACACACTGTTCAATGACCTGCTGGTGGTGAGCGCACGCAAACACACTCGTAACACACTCGTAACACACTGTTCAATGACCTGCTGGTGTTGAGCGCACGCAAACACACTCGTAAGACACTCGTAAGACACTCGTAACACACTCGTAACACACTCAGTAACACACTCGTAACACACTGTTCAATGACCTACTGGTGGTGAGCGCACGCAAACACACTCGTAAGACACTCGTAACACACTCAGTAACACACTCGTAACACACTGTTCAATGACCTGCTGGTGGTGAGCGCACGCAAACACACTCGTAACACACTCGTAACACACTGTTCAATGACCTGCTGGTGTTGAGCGCACGCAAACACACTCGTAAGACACTCGTAAGACACTCGTAACACACTCGTAACACACTCAGTAACACACTCGTAACACACTGTTCAATGACCTACTGGTGGTGAGCGCACGCAAACACACTCGTAAGACACTCGTAAGACACTCGTAAGACACTCGTAACACACTCAGTAACACACTCGAACACACTGTTCAATGACCTGCTGGTGGTGAGCGCACGCAAACACTCTTAAGACACTCGTAACACACTCGTAACACACACCACACTGTCGTTCATCCACAGAGTCAGCAAATGTGACACTGATCACTGTGATCAGGGCCGGATTAACCATTAGGGCAACTGGGCAATTGCCCAGGGGCCCAGGACATCTAAGGGGCCCTGGGCACCGTCAAATATTATGTCAAATATTATGATTAAAATGTCTCCACGATCTGCTTTTGAAGAAATATCGTAGTATTGTGCATTCTATCAGTTTGCAGTTCTGGCCCCTCCGTCTCAACATACTGTACAGCGCGACGTATATTCACATGAAATGCAGAGGAACGGGACATTGTAGTTTATAAAAATTAATTATTTGCATGTGCTTTAAAGCCTTGCTGGTATGTCGTTCGCTGCTGATGCGCTGTTCTAACGGGCGCTTTTCTGAGCGCAATAACGTTACACCCCGACGCGCACATGAGCCTGTCTAACAGCGTCTGTTACTGGACTAAGTTATCTTTCGAGTCTTATTGCTCTAATACTGTCAAATACACTCAAGGTTTACATAAACAAAGTTGGTTATGTCTAAAGTGAAAGAACAGTAGAAAAAAATAAGAAACAAATCTGCTTGTCAAATGCGTGTAGACGCGTCGCGTTCAGATCTTAAAGTGACAGTAGCCCTAATAGTAAACATGCAGCCGCTTGTCCTTAAAGGGATAGTTAAAAATGATGTCATCATTTACTCACTCTCTCTAATGTTGTTCCAAACCTGTATTAATTTCTTTCTTGTGCTGAACACAAAAGAAGATATTTTGAGTGTGGCTAACCGGGCGGTTGCTGGTCCCCATTGATTACCATAGTAGGAAAAAACTATTATGGAAGTCACTGGGGTACATCAACGGTTTGGTTACCCACATTCCTCCAAATAAATTTTATTTTCAACAGAAGAGGGAGACTTATTTGGGTTTGAAACAGCTTGAGAGAGTAGGCTAAATGATGACAATTAAAAATTTCCCTGTTAATAAAACAACAAAATACAAAGAGCAAATCCCTCACTCTTGACTGAGAACTTTAATAGTAGCTTTAATAAGAATGAATGTACAATTTATACAGTGAAGTCTATGTTGTGTTTTATTTTCATATTTCATATAATTTAATGACTTTCTTCCATGCTGTTAAATACACATACTGTAGCTGAAAAAATAAAGCACTGTTTGTTTCATTTGTATATACCAGGGGCCTCTGAACTCTTAATCTGGCCCTGACTGTGATCGTGCTTTTCTGTGCAGGTCACCAAGATCTTCCAGAAGAAGAAGAATTCAGTGACCTACAGTTTCCGGCAGTCTTTCTCTTTAAACGGGATGCAAGTGATGCTCTTTGAAAACCAGTGTAAGAAATCTATTATATTTTATATTATAACTAGATTTTATTCCTTCATTTCATAAAGCTGCATGCGTGTACTATAAGAATCCATATAAATCTCTCTATATATTTTTTTACTTTATATGAATTCTTCTGAAGTAAAATGTTTTCTCATGTTCCTCAGACTATCCGAATGGTATCCGGCTGACTTCAGCCATTCCCGGAGCGGACTTCAAAGTCCTGATCAATTTCAATGCTCCCAACCCTCAGGACCGCAAGAAGTTCCTCAGCGACCTGCGGGAGTCCATCGCTGAAGTACAGGAGATGGAAAAGTACCGGATTGAGTGTAAACACCCCTTTATTCTCCCTGATCCTCATCTTCCAGACCGGGTTTTGTGAGCGGCGATGCATCACTGAGATCTTCTCTTCAGAGAGAGAGCACAGATGCAGTTAGGCCGTGTGTCCACCGAAGCGTTTTTAGCCAGCTGAAAATACTAGGCGCTCTGCTGGAAACGCCGAGCTGCGGGCGCTTGAGAGCGTTTTGGCAGCGCAGTTTTCTTTTCAGTTGAGACGCATCGTTGCTATGATACAGAATATCCGTTGGTCCGTGTGGTGTTAGTCCCGCCCCTCCTCCACTGTGATTGGACGGTTGGCTAAAAAGTGTCAGTGATGAGCGCTGCGTTTTACCCAAAGATGAACATTCTTCAACTCTCGGCGACCTGTAAAAAACGGCGAGCACTCAGCACTTTAGCGTTAAATACTCGCTCAGCGCCTCGTTACGCTCCTGGCGTTCTAAAATCGCAGCGTTCCCATTGAAAACAATTGAAAAATGAAGCCAATCCGCGTAAAAAAAAGGCTTTGGTGGACACACGGCCTTAGGATTGAAGAGCAGAAATTCTCATAGTTTACATGAGACTCTCCACAGTAAAACAAAATCTGCTTTTGCAGGAATGCTGTTAAAGTATCATATTAAATGTCATTTGCATGTTTAATTGTAAGGGTCATGTCACTTTCACATGTGAACATCAATCAAATGATGAACGTCAGATCACACTTCATGTTATTTGTACATTCACCCTAATTTCACGCTTGGCTTCGGTTCAAATATTTGATTGCATATTAACTTGTGGTCGCCTTCATTTCTGATGCACATGCCAGGGTCATTTCGATGTTATGCTTTAGTGTGTTATGGTAGAGTAGCATGAGCTAAAGCAGACTCAGTGTGTTGTGGAGGCGTGTGTGAGTGAGATGTGTGTGTTCGGCTGTGTGCAGCGGAGCTGGAGAAGCAGAAGGGGGTGGTCCGGCCCAGTATGTCTCAGAGCATGTCTGGCCTGAAGAAAGAGACGGGGAACGGCAGCATGGGCCGCACTAGCCTGGACGACTCGTACGCCATGGGCGAGGGCCTGAAGAGGAGTGCGCTCAGCAGCTCTTTACGGGACCTCTCTGAAGCAGGTGAGCTCTCTCTCGCTGACTCCCGACACCACACACGAATCACGGCACCTCAGAGTATCAGCAATACTGACTACATTTGTTTTTGTTTTCTCAGTCTTTCACTCAAATAAGCAGAGTGTATGTGATAAGCAGAGTGTGTGTGTAATAAGCAAAGAGTGTGTGATAAGCAGAGTGTTCAAAGCTAGATTAAAGACACATCTCTTTGGCCTAGCATTCACATAATGCATTATAGACTTCTATAACTCAATGTTAGGCTGCATAGATTAGGTCAGCCGGAACTGGGAACACTTCCCATAAATCCTGATGTACTCGTTACATCATAAGAAGAATTGAACCCGCGTTAAGGGTTTTCTGTTAGAACGGTGTTAATAACTAATGATCGTTGCGACAGAAGTGAATCAATCAAAACTAACTTTATCTGGACAATAATTGTATTCTAGAGCTGCTGTAAAGCCAAAACTATCTCTGTTACTTTAATCTCCTATTATCAATGTAAAGCTGCTATTAAACAATCTATATTGTTAAAAGCGCTGTATAAATGAAGGTGACTTGACTTGACATGCAACGGCAGCACAGAACAGTGCAGCACACGCGGTGTTAAGCAAAAAGACAACAGCGGACACACAGAAACATGGAGCAGCCGTGATGGAAACGGAGAGAGTTACCCACAAAAACAGGCCATGTGGATGATGTGCACAGCAGCACAGTCCTGACACTTGCCCTGCAAAAGGCCGTCGGTGCAAAATATGCAATAAACTCAACCCCTTCGCCAAGGTATGTAAATCAAAACAACCTGTTATTGGAAGTCCTAAGCCAGTTCTCTGTTCTCTAGAACTGTGCACACAGTGGAGAATACGGGCATCTTAGAGGCGGATGACCTGTGTATTGATGCAATTAACACAGAATGTGAACAGGATTTTAAAAAATCTTTTCAACAGAACTGAAACCCACGCTGCGCCGTCTCAAAGGCTATGGCGGAGAGCCTCCTGATGTAAAAGGAACATGTCAGCAAGACACAGAAGCTCCCCGTGCTTGGTTTGAGAGCATGCATGGACATGGGCAGATAAAGCTTGTCTTTTCAGTTGATGCAGATATAAACAAACCATGTGGTCTCATGCAAGAGTTCCAGGATGTCTTTCACTGGATTGGTCAATTTCCAGGATAATGTCCTGTACTCCTGGATCCTGCAGCCTCGAAGAGGAGCTAGACAGCATGGGAAAAGCAGGTGCTATTGTTAAAGTCATGGAACCCACAGACTGGGTTAATGCCCTGGTGGTCGTTGAAACCCTGCACTGGAAAGCTCAGGGTATGTTTAGACCCTAGAGACTTGAATAAAGCAATCAAAAGGCCGCATTACCCCCCTGCCGACTCTGGACAACATCACCACAAAACTCGCTGGAGCATAATTCTTTAATGAGCTTGATGCAAAATCTGGATATTGGGCAATCGAGCTGTCAGAGGAGTCATCAAAACTAGCAACATCCAATATTGTAGTGGAAAGGTACAGATGTCTCCGTCTACCTTTTGGACTGATCTCTGCTCAAGACGAGATACAGAGAAAAATAGATGAGATTTATGGATGGCTTTGTGTTGCAGCCATTGTAGACGACATTCTCGTCTTTGGAAAAACAAAAGAGGAATATGATGCAAACTTGCACACTGCTAATGAGGACTCGTGAAAAAGGAGAATGCCTCAACCTAGACAAAAGTGTGATATGCGTCCCTGAGGTCAGTTATTTCGGGCACAAGCTAACGTGCAAAGGCATCAAACCTGATCCAGAGAAAGTTATCGTGATAAGAGACATGAGCCCTCTAAAGAATAAGTCAGAACTGGAAACCATCTTAGGTATTGTCAATTGCTTGTCCAGATTTTGCGCCAAATAAACGCACCGCTATGGCAGCTCCTGAAACAGTGTAATGAGTTTGCGTGGGATGAGCCGAGAGCTAATCACACGAGAGCCTGGCACTGTCCTGTCTTACTATGACCCTGGTAAAGAGCTCCGCCTGCAGGTTGATGGTTCAAAAAGTGGCCGAGGTTCTGTACTGCTTCAGGACCACAAACCCATTGCGTATGTCACAAACTCCTTTGCCCATATTTACATGACCATAATGTTGTGGTTACAACAGGGAGATGTTTGCACACAGAGAGTTGTGTTCCAAGTCTAGAAGATCTCTAGTATTCTATCCATGCTTTTGGCCATGCCCACTTCACTTTAATGGAGGCTCTCTCGGGAGCCGGAATTCATTCCTTGTTGGAGAAAGTGGCCATAGAGGAAGTGCCTCCTTTCCAGAAGGAATCCGATATGACAGTTGATATTATCTTGTGCTGAAAAAGGATGACGGTTTGCGGCCAATCTTGGACTTGCATCTGATGAACTTGATCTGAAGGATGCACATTCATATTCCAGTCTTTCCTAGCCTAGGGCAGGGGTCTTTAGTTCAGCTCAAAGCCCAATCAAAACCACCTGAAGCAGCTGATCAAGGTGTTCAGGATTACTTGCAAATTACAGGCAGGTGTGTTGGAGCAGGGTTGGAAAGGAAGTCTGCAGAAAGGTAGCATTGAAGACACTTGGTCTAGAGACAAGTAAATCCTCAGGTGTGCTTCAGGCAAAGCTAACCAGTTCCAGGTTGTTCCTTTTGACCTTGCCTTTGTAGCTTGTATGTTCACAAAATGGATGGAAATTGAGCTCCTGGCTCCATTGAGGCTCTAGGGCGTGTGGGTGTTAAATGAACTCGATGATTGCCTGATTCTAGCGCATTTGGAGGAGTTGGTAATTCGACATCAAGACTTAGTTCTCGATCATTTACCAAGGCTAGGTTTGCGGCTAAAATCTTTAGAAAAGTATTTTGTTTCTGAGGCAACAAACAATATTTTTTCATGCATGATTGCCAGAATCAGTTCAGAGCAGGACAAGAGATCCACAAACTCTATGGCAGCGTCCCTGGTGATACTATTGTGTACCTTTGGACCTACTCCATTTTAACAGTGTCAGGAGTCTAGTTTTATTCCTCTGCTTGTTTCTCTTCTCCCTCTCCTTCATGTGCGCTCAGCTGAGCTCACTCTCAAGCAGCGTCCGCGCTCCTGCTCTTCTCACACCTGTTTCTCCTTTGCCCTGATATTCTGGCTATTTAGATCTCGTGTTCTTTTCCCTTCTTTGTCGGTTTATTGTTTGTTCGTTCATGCATCATATGATATCAAACTCTTTTACAGTAGAACCATCCCCAGTTTTATTCAGGGTGTTCGGTTAGGCGAAACTGATCAACAGATGTCTCGTTATCAGATTGAAGCAGGATTTTGATGGGCACCCAGCCTGGAGAGCGGAGGGATGATTCTCCTACACACGGCACACACACTGCCGGGAGAGCGGAGGGATGATTCTCCTACACACGGCACACACACTGCCGGGAGAGCGGAGGGATGATTCTCCTACACATGGCACACACACTGCCGGGAGTGCGAAGGGATGATTCTCCTACACATGGCACACACACTGCCGGGAGTGCGAAGGGATGATTCTCCTACACACGGCACACACACTGCCGGGAGAGCGGAGGGATGATTCTCCTACACACGGCACACACACTGCCGGGAGAGCGGAGGGATGATTCTCCTACACACGGCACACACACTGCCGGGAGAGCGGAGGGATGATTCTCCTACACACGGCACACACACTGCCGGGAGTGCGGAGGGATGATTCTCCTACACACGGCACACACACTGCCGGGAGAGCGGAGGGATGATTCTCCTACACACGGCACACACACTGCCTGGAGAGCGGAGGGATGATTCTCCTACACACGGCACACACACTGCCGGGAGAGCGGAGGGATGATTCTCCTACACACGGCACACACACTGCCGGGAGAGCGGAGGGATGATTCTCCTACACACGGCACACACACTGCCTGGAGAGCGGAGGGATGATTCTCCTACACACGGCACACACACTGCCTGGAGTGCGGAGGGATGATTCTCCTACACACGGCACACACACTGCCGGGAGAGCGGAGGGATGATTCTCCTACACACGGCACACACACTGCCGGGAGTGCGGAGGGATGATTCTCCTACACACGGCACACACACTGCCTGGAGTGCGGAGGGATGATTCTCCTACACACGGCACACACACTGCCGGGAGTGCGGAGGGATGATTCTCCTACACACGGCACACACACTGCCGGGAGAGCGGAGGGATGATTCTCCTACACACGGCACACACACTGCCTGGAGTGCGGAGGGATGATTCTCCTACACACGGCACACACACTGCCGGGAGTGCGGAGGGATGATTCTCCTACACACGGCACACACACTGCCGGGAGTGCGGAGGGATGATTCTCCTACACACGGCACACACACTGCCGGGAGTGCGGAGGGATGATTCTCCTACACACGGCACACACACTGCCGGGAGTGCGGAGGGATGATTCTCCTACACACGGCACACACACTGCCTGGAGTGCGGAGGGATGATTCTCCTACACACGGCACACACACTGCCTGGAGTGCGGAGGGATGATTCTCCTACACACGGCACACACACTGCCTGGAGTGCGGAGGGATGATTCTCCTACACACGGCACACACACTGCCGGGAGAGCGGAGGGATGATTCTCCTACACACGGCACACACACTGCCGGGAGTGCGGAGGGATGATTCTCCTACACACGGCACACACACTGCCTGGAGTGCGGAGGGATGATTCTCCTACACACGGCACACACACTGCCGGGAGAGCGGAGGGATGATTCTCCTACACACGGCACACACACTGCCGGGAGAGCGGAGGGATGATTCTCCTACACACGGCACACACACTGCCGGGAGAGCGGAGGGATGATTCTCCTACACACGGCACACACACTGCCGGGAGAGCGGAGGGATGATTCTCCTACACACGGCACACACACTGCCTGGAGTGCGGAGGGATGATTCTCCTACACACGGCACACACACTGCCGGGAGAGCGGAGGGATGATTCTCCTACACACGGCACACACACTGCCGGGAGAGCGGAGGGATGATTCTCCTACACACGGCACACACACTGCCGGGAGAGCGGAGGGATGATTCTCCTACACACGGCACACACACTGCCGGGAGAGCGGAGGGATGATTCTCCTACACACGGCACACACACTGCCTGGAGAGCGGAGGGATGATTCTCCTACACACGGCACACACACTGCCGGGAGAGCGGAGGGATGATTCTCCTACACACGGCACACACACTGCCGGGAGTGCGGAGGGATGATTCTCCTACACACGGCACACACACTGCCGGGAGAGCGGAGGGATGATTCTCCTACACACGGCACACACACTGCCGGGAGTGCGGAGGGATGATTCTCCTACACACGGCACACACACTGCCGGGAGAGCGGAGGGATGATTCTCCTACACACGGCACACACACTGCCGGGAGAGCGGAGGGATGATTCTCCTACACACGGCACACACACTGCCGGGAGTGCGGAGGGATGATTCTCCTACACACGGCACACACACTGCCGGGAGAGCGGAGGGATGATTCTCCTACACACGGCACACACACTGCCGGGGAGAGCGGAGGGATGATTCTCCTACACACGGCACACACACTGCCGGGAGAGCGGAGGGATGATTCTCCTACACACGGCACACACACTGCCGGGAGAGCGGAGGGATGATTCTCCTACACACGGCACACACACTGCCGGGAGAGCGGAGGGATGATTCTCCTACACACGGCACACACACTGCCTGGAGTGCGGAGGGATGATTCTCCTACACACGGCACACACACTGCCGGGAGTGCGGAGGGATGATTCTCCTACACACGGCACACACACTGCCGGGAGAGCGGAGGGATGATTCTCCTACACACGGCACACACACTGCCGGGAGAGCGGAGGGATGATTCTCCTACACACGGCACACACACTGCCTGGAGAGCGGAGGGATGATTCTCCTACACACGGCACACACACTGCCTGGAGTGCGGAGGGATGATTCTCCTACACACGGCACACACACTGCCGGGAGTGCGGAGGGATGATTCTCCTACACACGGCACACACACTGCCTGGAGAGGATGGCTGTTCTTCTGGCCTGCCGTACCAGTGCAGGATCTCTAGATCGCAGTCTGCCCCTCAGTCACAATAAATGTGAATATAGACTTTAATGATGAAATAGAATAGATTAGATTATTTAACAAAATCACAATTGCTAAGTGCAGAGGCTTTCTAGCATTAATACTATTACGCTACTATAGCAACATTTTAGATAAGGCCAGTCTGTTTTACAGTCACAGTTTGAGCTCTAGGCTAAAAGATATGACGAAACATTGTTTTGTTTAGAGGGCTAGATAACTGATGTAGTTAGTCAAATATTTCACTCTCTTGTTATTGTTTGTCACCGGTTGCAGTTCAGGCTGTTCTAACTTACAGTACCATACAATGATGTGTATGTGTGTATAGTAAAGCAGACACGATGAATTTCTTTTCCTGGTGGTAGTATCCCGCTGCTCTAGCTATAGTCTGTGTTAGGCCATCGGCCCCGCTCCAGCGCCGCCTGAAAGTCCCATTATGCTGACTGGAACAGCGAACACTGGGTCAGATCAAGACAATGTGGATTTCAGTTTGGTTTTGTTCATTATAGTTCATCCTGTCATTTTGATGGGTGGATGGTTTGAGTCAGCCTATATCTATTCAAAGTAGATTACTGTCTAGTTCTTCTTATTCTTACTTCATCCATTCAAAATATCTAACATTGGGAATCAAACAATGTAATCGTCTGTCAAAAATAAAGAAATACGAAAGGCTAACCCTAACACTTTCTTTTCTCTTTTTCTCTTCTATATCTTTTTAGACTAAACTGGGAAGGGTCACAGCACCTACATATTGTTGTCCTATTGTTAGTTTAATTGCTTCTATTGCTCTCCTCATTTGTAAGTCGATTTGGATAAAAGCGTCTACTAAATGATTAAATGTTAAAGTTACATTTTATAAGAAACTGAATAGCAACACTTGGAGGCTGGCCTCCATTTTTCTACACTCAGTTTCCTGTAAAAGTGAAATGTAAGCATGCTCATGGGACTCAAGGGCAAGGTTTCCAAAGTGTCTTTTATTAATGCCTGAGGAGAAAATGAATATGAAAATGTTGATGTTTGGTCCACATGTCTCTCCTCGCAGGACTCCATCTTTAGCAGTCGTCCTCTGAGCCAGAGAGAAGCTTCCTTCCGGGATCATGTTTCCTGACAGACTCTTCCTCCTCCTCCTCCTCCTCGGGTCACTGTCTGGCAGCACTCAGGTCCAGCACCCTGTGTTGCCCTCCACCTCCACCTCCCACACGCCACTCCTGTTAAACCTGCAGCGCCCAGCCTCACACACACCGCTCTCAGTGATGTCACTTCCTCCAGGAGCCGGGATCAGCGCCGTCTGAGCCGAACGTTTAAACGGACAATTGATGAGCCATACCAGCCAAACCCGAAGACCAACAGCATATCTCTCTCTCTCTCTCTCTCTCTCTCTCTCTCTCGCTCTCTCTCTCTCTCTCTCTCTCTCTCTCTCTCTCCCTCTCTCTCTCTCTCCTCTCTCTCTCTCTCTCTCTCTCCCTCTCTCTCTCTCGCTCTCTCTCCCTCTCTCTCTCCCCTCTCTCTCGCTCTCGCTCTCTCTCTCTCCCCCTCTCTCTCTCTCTCTCTCTCTCTCTCTCTCCCCCTCTCTCTCTCTCTCTCTCTCTCTCTGCCTACGGGTGACTGACACAAGATTAGAATTTTGCATAAAGAAATCAAGGACCATTAAGATCTATTGCATTGTGACATATATTTTCATGACAATTTGCACAAAAAAAATGACTGTAGTTCATTTTTTAATTATTATTATTCCTTTTTGGTATCACTTCATTTCGATGGTCCACTTTAAACATTTTGCTAACTATAAGTAACTTTGCAACTAGCTCTCATTAGAGTATTAGTAGAGGCTCGGTTCTGGTTAGGGTTATAGGATAATAAGTTGACGTAGTTGAAAAGTTACTTATAGTCAGTATAATGTCTGTTGGAGCATCAAAATAGAGAGTTAGCAGATATTAATCAGTCTACTAACACTCTATGACTGCTTTTGACATGCAAAGTTACTTATAGTCAGCAAAATGTCTGAAGTGGACCATCAAAATGAAGTGATACTTATTTTTTTATTATCATCATCAAAAGTGATTCTCATCCAATAATTTTTTTAATACAATATAACAAATTTTAAATGAAAGCATACATTAAACCAAATATTATCATGCAGTATAAATAATTTTCAATTCATTGTTGCAGTAATATAGTTATAATAGGATTTAGTTTTTTATTTAGTTTGAGAATTTAAGAAGTGTGCAAAATTGTGCTTAGTTTATGAATCTACGAATAGTCTCAATGGTCCTAAGATAGGCTTCGTGCGGAGTGTATCCGATGGGTTTTGTTGAAACACACACAGTGGAAGAGGTTTGCCTGTAATCTAACATTGTGTTTTTGAGACTAACCTTCATTCAGACTAGCAGAATGACAGTAGATGTTCTACCGCTGTGTTTAGATGACAGCTCTATATGTTGTCTAACAATCATAAATGAACGTGCCAATGGCCATTGCACCCGTCAGCTCTGTGTGTGTGTGTGTGTGTGTGTAGTATTATAGTACAGTAGTGCAACTGAAACCATTGTAAGCAAAAAGCGATGTTATAGAACACTGTAAAAAATGAACTTTTTAAGAACAATATCTCGGTCAGTTTGAGTCAGTCATATTTAAAGAAGAATGCTATAGAAACTTCCACTGGGATCCGATGTTCGGTGATGTTGAAGCACAGATGCAGTGTGCCGTGGCCCTGAGCGTCTCACGGCGTCTCACAGCATCTCGCGGCGTCTCACGGCGTCTCACGGCGTCTCACGGACGGGCCGGAGGGGTTGAGGAGCTTGCATGCCTTTAACTGGAGAGAGATTTTCCCCCATATTTTCCTTTTCCTTTGGAGTTACGCACAGGACTTCTGACTGGATTATTTTTCTATCTTTTAAAGATCGGTCTTGTTTCTTTATAAGTGCAATATGTTGGTCATGACGGCTAAAGCGTCTTCACTCTTTCTTCAGCGTAGTGGCGTGTAGATCCTCAGTGTTTCTCATCCAATGCAACGTCATCGTGATCGGCTAGGCTTTAACTGTGATTCGTTCTCGATGTTGTTTTTGGGTGTTTATTTATTATAGAAAATAAACCAGTGTTACCATGACAATGAAGTGCAATCATGTAAAAAGTACTTTTGTTTTTCTTTTATTTAACTGTCAAAGAACCAGAAGATTGTTTCAGGGGAATATTCTGCTATATTATGCAAGCGTCTGTATGTTTAGAGGTTTATCTAGAGAAAATAACGTCTGGTCTGTGAAATGAAGCTGTTGTAAAGATGCATTCTGATCAGATATATAAGCTGAAAACTGAAGAACAATATTTCAGTTTTGTAATTATGTTTTCATGACCCCCGAACCAAAGCGTTGGGTTTTATTTTGAACATGTCACATCTCTTGAGTGCAATATTCAGTCTGGTGTATTAAAGTCAACATGAAACCAGGACTCGCCGTTCTACTTTCTGAAGACGTTCCTGGTCTTATTGTGCGCGATTATATTCATAAAAAAAGGTCTTTTTAATCATTTTAGTTTAAACAAATACGTGCTCTAAGTCCGCTCCCCACATGCCCTACTTGTTCATGTTTAATATCCTACTTCACTTGCAATAAAGGAAGTAAAATGGGTTTGTGAACGTCGTTTCATGTTGACTTTAACAGGAAAGCTTTTATATTTATATAACTTCAGTGTCACACTTTCCAGAGATGTTTTTTCTGCATAAAATGTTAATAACTTAATCTGATTGACAGGCGAGACCTCAACAATGAGCACTGGACGTTCAAATGCAACACTCAGCCTGAACTCTTTATTTCACTTTCTTCTACACTGTATACGTCAGCATCCTCACGTGTCCGCCTGCCAGCGGGTCAGTGTCGTGTATTTCTGCAGCGATCAATCAAATGACGGCAAGCACCCACTCTTAGGCCATAGAGACACATCTGATCAGTTAATATATAGGGACCCGTCAGTCAGTGGTTGTGTATATAGTGTGTACAGTGTCCTGTCTGGTGTCGTCGCTGTCTGTCTGTTCCTCACAGGCTGCTATCATCTCTGTCCACAGCAAACACTCACACAAACGGCTGACACAAACGGGCATTTCGGGTTTTATTTAGTTGTTGTAGAACAGAGAATGCTTGTAATTTGAGATTTTTTTTTAATGTAATGGTTATCTATGTCAGTGTACAGTCAATGTAAAACTCAAACTGTGACGACATTCAGAGCATAAAATAAAATGAATATATGATGTCGTGTTTTTATTTAAAAATCATTTATATATAGGCTACAAGGCTGCGTGACTTGGCCAAAAAATGTTTTGTGGTTATCTTATTTGATGAGCTATGACTTCATGTCATACGGGAATGTGTAATATTGCCGCTGCAGAGACATCCAGACACAGAACAAAGACTCGACTGCTCATTCTCACAACTGGGTTCACTCTTCACAAGAATTACAAGTGACAATACAAATATTTATGTCATAAAATCCTGTTAAAACCCTCAAACTTCTAAAAAATTCTATCCACAAAAATGTTGGAAAGTTTCTGTAATGACATCTATAATTACACTGTTGAACACCTTAAAGTTACAATATGCAATATTTTCTGCCGCTAGAGGGCGCTACATTCCAAACAACAACAACAGCGTAGCTTGATGACGATGTGAAGGAATGATGGGAATGATGTCGTTTTTAACTCCACCGCGGATGTAAATCAGTCAGACGGGAATCAAAAAGTCATGTTCATGGAACATAATCTTTATGTATAACACATGCTATATTTATTTACATAGCCATAAACGCCAGACGTGATAAACAATGTCAATAAACTAAACACAAGCCTGAAGTAATAATACTTTCCTTACATAAACATAACTATTACCGAATGCTACATTTGGAATATATGAAACTGACCCGTACGTTTATGGGACTTGTGTTTGTCGCAGAACCAGAAGCAATCGGTAAAGAATAATTGTGCTCCATAACGCCTGCACAACACAAGCTAACGTTTGTAGCTTGATAGACGCTACATCTACAACTTCCGCATTTGTCCAGGACTCCGCGCAGTACGAGCGGAAAACCGAGGGTGACGAGATATGACGTCATTGACTGGCGACTCCAGCTCACACGCCCCGCTTCCTCGGTTAAAATCACAATTTTCTCACGATTTAAGAATAGTTGGAAACATTTGGGATATTGTAAGTAATCAACTTAACAAAATATATAACACTGGCCTTGTGATTTTGGGATATTTGAATGCACAAATATTACATATTGTACCTTTAACCGACCCTTAAACCTTACCTACCCATACCAGCAAACCTGTCCTAACCTACCCGTATCCACCTCAATAGCAGCACGAGGACATTGTTCAAAAAAAGAAAGAAAGAAAAGAGTTAAAGAATATAAAGTGGTACCGGGTTCATAGAATCAGTCACTGCTAGGATACGTCAGCGCTTGCGGATCAGCAGAGCTCAATAGGAGATAATCATCATCATCATCATCATCATCATCACCAATCACACACTCACCACATGTGTTGTGTGCAAACTCAAAATACCTCCGTTAAATAGCTCAGTTAAAAAAGGTTTTGTGTGTGAGGGTGTGTGAGAATGTGTGTGTATTTGTGTGCGTGAGTGTGTGGCCTGGTAAACTCCGGTCATTTGTTTCCATGGTTACTCATTGGTTTGTTAAATAAGTCACACCTGTTGCTTGTTTTACTCCTCAGTTTGTGTGTATAGCCCTGTATTTCAGGAGGGTGCTCGCGAGCGCCCCGTTTGCAGTCGATCTCGCCCTCGACGAGCACTTTTTTGCCGAGCCGCATGAAGCGAGCTCCGCATCAGACTTCTTCCCGACAATCAAAGCGGCGTTACGTCATTAAAAATCTATAATATTATACTGTCATTTAAGCAAAACAAACTCAATATAGCCATATGCTGGGGCACTGGAGAACCAAACCAACACAAGGCTGTAATTACACACACAAAATGAGGGGTAAAAAAAGGAACAGGAACACTTTTTATGCGTTTAGGACGTTCATTTACACGATAACGGAGTTTTGAGGTCCTGAAACACAAACTTTTGAAAATGGGTTTCAAAATGCAAGTTTGCACTTTGATAATGATACCGCTATCGTCACCTTTTAAACTACAAAAATGTCTACGCATGTGTCTATGGATCCCTGAGAAGGGAACGAGTCCGGAGACACTTTGGGCAACGCCTTCAGCGTGACCGGCGTCTGAAGCACATGACTCAACAGCCCGTGATGCCACTGTCGTGTGACCGGGAGTATCGAAGGGCATCTATTCTAGAGGACACGTCATCAGCATTTTTGTCTGAAGGAGACGTGACCAGGTATGCCTGAAGCATGGGAGTGAGACACAGTGTCTCGTTCCCCTTCTTAGGGAACCATGCTTACATGCATACATACCAACCTCTCGAATGGGAACACGCACTGCGTCCGAAGACACTACGGGGATCCAGTACCCACTCCGCCATGCTGAGGCAATAACTGCCTAAATGGCTGTGACCAGCACAAACAGGCTCACCGGATTATATGCCAGAGACCAATCCGTCACTCAGGTCAACACTGTACAGTGACTCTATTCCCTAAGACCACAACCCAGCTCCAGGCCCTATGCAAGGAAGAGCCGTGACCAGGCGAGCGAACAGAGCCGTCCCCAGTGCAGAGCTCAAGGTCTGCCAATGCCAGTCCCTCTGACAGGCATTACATTAAGGGAATACTGGCCAAGAAGATACCTCACCTATCACTATAGCAGGGGATCTGGATCAAACCCCCTGAGGAACACCAGGGGAGCTGCATCCCTCATGCTCAACCCTGCCTGACTCGAAGTCTCTGGGCCAATGTTATCTAATAGGGCCTGAGACGGGTCTAATCAAAGTAGGGCTGGGCGATAAAACGATAATTATCACGATATCATTTTTTCTCGATAAAACGATATCAAGAGTTTGTTAAATGTTCAATAATGTTTATGCGCCAAAAGCAGAACGAAACTCATTTGAACCACGGGGCACACGGACCGTTTATCCGCTCGGCTCAAAGTCCAGACGGCAGCGCAGCGCGAGCTCAGTCAGATACAGTCAGAAAGCTTTTCCGTCTACACATTCCCATCAATCACCACGGATTTACTGTAACGTTAGCCTAGTATTATTAACTGCACCATGAAATGTGGGATATACAAATTGAATTGTATTATATTATTAATGTAGACAATGTATTAAAGGACTAATGGAATATAATTACAGTATTTAATAATGCATTTAGGCTTCTGGTTTTCATACAAATACCATAGAAACCATAGTTACATTTTGCCGTGATAGTGAGGTGCTGTAGGCTATGCCCTGTTTTATCTGTGGTTATTATGATCTAAATGCATGATGCTGGATGACCAATGGTTAATTTTAATAAAACTCAAACAGTCAGAATATTACATTTTACCAAATAAAAATGAGGTCGTTCAAATTTTTTTTAACAGATGTTATTGTTAATGAACATAGTTTTAACATAGTAAATCTGCATCCTAACTGAAGCTAATACTACTGTCAACTCTCTGTCTAATATGCATTTCGAGACAAAACATGTAATATTAATATTGCCGCCTGCACTGCAAACTGTGCTGAAGATACGTGCCATCAAAGTCAGGCACATAAACCTGTCTCAAGACAATATCCCCCATTAGCACATGCAGAAACTAAGAAATAAATTTTTCTATTAAGATATTTATATTGTTAAGGAAAAATGACAAATGTTTCAATGTTCTACCTCAGATTTGTGAATGTTCCCCTGTTTGGCAAGTGTTTGGCATGATATGTGCTGACAATAAAGAGTAGTTTAAAACCACAATAATCGCTCTGGTTTCTACAACTTTCACTTAGGAGCAAAAATATGCCTTTAAATTGAAAGAAATAAAGATTTTACATTATCGATATCGACTGATATAAGAAATTAATCTTGATAAAAAAATTTTGGCCATATCGCCCAGCCTTAAATCAAAGACCGTTTTACCAAGGGGGCCTCACAAAGGGCAGAGCCACAGAGACCTCGATCCTGCTTACCACAGAGACCTCGATCCTGCTTACCACAGAGACCTCGATCCTGCTTACCACAGAGACCTCGATCCCGCTTACCACAGAGACCTCGATCCCGCTTACCACAGAGACCTCGTTCCCGCTTACCACAGAGACCTCGATCCCGCTTACCACAGAGACCTCGATCCTGCTTACCACAGAGACCTCGATCCCGCTTACCACAGAGACCTCGATCCTGCTTACCACAGAGATCTCGATCCTCCTTACCACAGAGACCTCGATCCTGCTTACCACAGAGACCTCGATCCTGCTTACCACAGAGACCTCGATCCTGCTTACCACAGAGACCTCGATCCTGCTTACCACAGAGACCTCGATCCTGCTTACCACAGAGACCTCGATCCTGCTTACCACAGAGACCTCGATCCTGCTTACCACAGAGACCTCGATCCTGCTTACCACAGAGACCTCGATCCTGCTTACCACAGAGATCTCGATCCTGCTTACCACAGAGACCTCGATCCTGCTTACCACAGAGACCTCGATCCTGCTTACCACAGAGACCTCGATCCTGCTTACCACAGAGACCTCGATCCTGCTCACCACAGAGACCTCGATCCTGCTCACCACAGAGACCTCGATCCTGCTTACCACAGAGACCTCGATCCTGCTTACCACAGAGACCTCGATCCTGCTCACCACAGAGACCTCGATCCTGCTTACCAGAGAGACCTCGATCCTGCTCACCACAGAGACCTCGATCCTGCTTACCACAGAGACCTCGATCCTGCTTACCACAGGGACCTCGATCCTGCTCACCACAGAGACCTCGATCCTGCTTACCACAGAGACCTCGATCCTGCTCACCACAGAGACCTCGATCCTGCTTACCACAGAGACCTCGATCCTGCTCACCACAGAGACCTCGATCCTGCTTACCACAGAGACCTCGATCCTGCTTACCACAGAGACCTCGATCCTGCTCACCACAGAGACCTCGATCCTGCTTACCACAGAGACCTCGATCCTGCTTACCACAGAGATCTCGATCCTGCTTACCACAGAGACCACAGAGACCTCGATCCTGCTCACCACAGAGACCTCGATCCTGCTTACCACAGAGACCTCGATCCTGCTTACCACAGAGACCTCGATCCCGCTTACCACAGAGACCTCGATCCCGCTTACCACAGAGACCTCGATCCTGCTTACCACAGAGACCTCGATCCTGCTTACCACAGAGACCTCGATCCTGCTTACCACAGAGACCACAGAGACCTCGATCCTGCTTACCACAGAGATCTCGATCCTGCTTACCACAGAGACCTCGATCCTGCTTACCACAGAGACCTCGATCCTGCTTACCACAGAGATCTCGATCCTGCTCACCACAGAGACCTCGATCCTGCTTACCACAGAGATCTCGATCCTGCTTACCACAGAGACCTCGATCCTGCTTACCACAGAGACCTCGATCCTGCTAGCCACAGAGACCTCGATCCTGCTTACCACAGAGACCTCGATCCTGCTTACCACAGAGATCTCGATCCTGCTTACCACAGAGACCTCGATCCCGCTTACCACAGAGATCTCGATCCTGCTCACCACAGAGACCTCGATCCTGCTTACCACAGAGATCTCGATCCTGCTTACCACAGAGACCTCGATCCTGCTTACCACAGAGACCTCGATCCTGCTAGCCACAGAGACCTCGATCCTGCTTACCACAGAGATCTCGATCCTGCTTACCACAGAGATCTCGATCCTGCTTACCACAGAGACCTCGATCCTGCTTACCACAGAGATCTCGATCCTGCTTACCACAGAGACCTCGATCCTGCTTACCACAGAGACCTCGATCCTGCTTACCACAGAGACCTCGATCCTGCTTACCACAGAGACCTCGATCCTGCTTACCACAGAGACCTCGATCCTGCTTACCACAGAGACATCGATCCTGCTTACCACAGAGACCTCGATCCTGCTTACCACAGAGACCTCGATCCTGCTTACCACAGAGACCTCGATCCTGCTTACCACAGAGATCTCGATCCTGCTCACCACAGAGACCTCGATCCTGCTTACCACAGAGACCTCGATCCTGCTTACCACAGAGACCTTGATCCTGCTTACCACAGAGATCTCGATCCTGCTTACCACAGAGATGCTCAGCTCATCCCTTGAGAGAGAGTCAAGTCTGGCTGGAACAAATCACAGCGTCCTCGTCACACAACGCACATTACTCTCCCTCCCTCTGGAGCTAAGTGCACTATTTATGTATTTTTATACACTTTTCCCCAAAGTGTCTTCAGACGCAGTGCAAGTTCCCATTTGAAAGGGAAAGTGAATTTGTGAAAAAGAGGACGTCATGCACATACGTCCAGGGGCGGTCTGGCCATCTGTGTGATCTGGAGAATCACAGAACGGCCGGTACTCCAGGACGGCCGGCGGGCCGGCCCACCACCCACCACGCACGCAGTCATCACCTGTTTTTTCCCTGTTAACGCGGCCGCGGGTTAAAAAAACGGAAAGAAAAGGGCGGGGCTGAGAATGCGAGAATTTTTTTTTTTTTTGCGGAATTTAGATACTGAAGCCGCTAAATGTCGCAAACTAACTGAAATATTTAGCAGCACAGCCAGCAGCAGCACCAGTTAAATATTAGCAGCAGTGAAGAAGTGAGCCGGACAGCTGTGCAGCATCACCAGTGATGATGAGGGACAGAAAGATGAACTGGTAGATCCAGGGCAAGTAAGTATGGAACATGAGAGGAGAAAGATTACAGTAGTTTTAATGATTACAGTAGTTAAAACAGCTAAACTTCAACATTTTAGCTGTAAAATGCCACATGCAGAAGCTAATATTAAGAAATATGTTGTGCTTTTACTTTTAAAAATGTTGGTAACGTTACAGTTAATGCTTACAAACTTTGAAGATTTTGAATACAGAAGTTACATTTGTAATGGTGTATTTTCATTTAGAAGAGGTATTATTATTTGTGCAGTAAGATTAATTATTAAGCAATAAATTCATTTTAAGAGCATGGAATAGATTGTAAAATATGCAGTTATAACAGCTTACTATATAATATATTCCATGCTATCTTGGAATAAAACCTGTGTTTTTTTTTTTATCCATTCCATCATTTGTTTATTCAGGTTGATCTTAGACCAAGAGCAGAGAAAGACACCCACCTCAGCTCAACTTTAAATTACTTTAAGCGCCCCAAGTCAGACAGTCACAGCCTAGAGGTTTTTTACACAGGACTGCAGTGTGTTGAGACGACCATTTATATGTAGTATAAAGTTAATAGAATAATATGCTTTTAACACAACATCTAGTCAACATCAGTGCTATTGCTATATTTGGATGGTATAGTATCATGAGCCACAATTAAAGTCTTGTGACACTCATGCCAGGCGTTTTTGTTGTTGTTGGCGAGTTTCCGCGCGCCGATTGCTTTGGGGCCGGGCCTAGTCAAAGTCCAGGGCCGTTTTTTGGTCCCAGTCCGTCCCAGCATACGTCTTGCATGTTCAGTCTATAGGTGCGTAGTGTTTCTTTACCAAGTGTTTCTTTAATAGTTTTCGTGGATCAGTGTGTGAACGGGGCATCGTTTGATAAGGTTGTCGTCTGTAGGCGAGAACGTTTACATTTTTAGTACATTTTTGTTGTGTAAATATTCTCTAAAGCACACAAAACTAAATACAAATAATCATACTAAACAGGCAACCCATGGCAATATCTCACTTCTTCAGTTTTATTTTAAGTAATTGTGCAGCTCCATTTGTTTATTTTAATGTTGCATTTGATTCAGATAATTATTAATTTTCATCAACTCATGAAGCCCTGCAGTTCTCACACAAACCCTCGTTGGGGAAACCCAGCAGTCTATCATGATCACATTTAAATAACATTTGATATATACCTTGATATAATTACATTCAATAGGGGTTGTAGCTTTTTAATAAATGTAAGTAATAATTAGTATGACATGTAATGAAAGTCACTTTTGCTTTGGTGGCCCAGGCTAAACATTCAGTTAATCAGATATAAACTCAAGTGCAGATATAAACATGCAGGGCATAATGTGCTCTTGGCAGATAGTCTTATCCTTGCTCACACAGGCCACCCGCGTGATGATGACATGACCCACCACGCTCCGAGAGCTCTCATTGGTCAGCAGAAACTATCAGACATGGGAAAGACATTTCCAGGGGGTTAAGGTTTACAGCTCCAGTTATACCCATTTAATATACAGACACGTTTGAAGAAGAACTGTGGATGTTCCTACAGCCAAGATGATGACCCCACACCCCCACAGATGCTGAAAGGTAAGTCTTACAAAGTGTGACGTAAGTGTCCAAATAAGGTACATTATGTTGTTATAGTTAGAGTGTTGAATTGGGTGTTTCTTTTAGTTTTTAAACCCTATCTGCTCATACCTTTTATAAATTAGCCAATATATGTAGAGTCAGCATCCGCACAGTGCCCGTCAGTGCCGTTCATGATGTCTAACCTTTGAGATGTTTGACCGTTTCAACATCACCTATAGACAGTGTTACTTTACATACAGATCTCTTTTTTTCTAATATTTGTTTTGTTGTATTGTTGTTATTTATTAAAAGAATGTAAAGTTGGTCATGTGTCGACCGATGAAGGAATGATTATTACTCCTGATGAGGTCAGGTACACAACTGAGAAACTGGCTGGGAATAAAGCATGTGGTCCAGATCGAGTAACGGATGAACATTTGGAGCACGCTAGTTCAAGGTCACACTTGCTTTGTGTTTTACAGGATTTTTAACCCATGGTGTGCTCCCTGATTCCAGTTTTACTAGTGCCAGTAATTAAAGATACAACGGGGAAAATATCTGGGACAGAAAACTATAGGCCAATTGCATTGGCAAGTGTGATCTCAAAAGTATTTGAGCGAATCCTCATGGATAGGCTCAAAGAATATTTAATAAACGGATAATCAATTTGGCTTCAAAAGTCAGCATGGCACTGATCTATGCACATACACATGGCCTTTCTAGAGAGATAAAGGATTGTAAGACTGGATGTGTAAGAGGTGATAGTCTCATTAACCATTGATGTATGCTGATGATTTAGTTATTATGTCTCCTATAGTGCAGGATTACAACAGCTGGACCTTAAGCTAAATATATAGATGACCCAGTTTTAAATGTGGTAAATAAAGTTAAATACTTGGGTCACATCATTAGAAATGATTTAAATGATGACGATGATGTGCTGTAAGCTAATATGCTGGCTCGTAGATGTTATATGTGTACAGATGTTAAAATAGCTCTGTTCAGGGCATACTGTACTTCTCTTGTGGTGTAAATATGCTAAAGCTAAAATGAAAAAGCTCCAGGTGGCTTTTAATGATGCAAGCCACATGTTTGTGTCTAATAATGTACCTACTGTATATGTATAATATAATGTGTCGGTTGAGTGATTCAAAAAATAGTACCATAATGGTCTTAAATAATATGACATTAAGTGATACAAGGTATTTTTCCTGTGTCTGGAAGCATTAGAATGAAAGCTTGTATGTTTTAAATATTGTGTCTGTTGTTTGTAAAAATGTATGTTTGTATTTTCTTTTCCCCTTTTGATATGGACCCATGGGTCTGAAATAAAGAATAATCATTTATTATTGAACTCCAATTCAAATTCAACACAAGTTAAAGGCACTCTATGTAAGAAGTGTACCTTAATATAACAGCTTCAAAATCACTTCGATGGTAAACTAACGCGTAGTAGGGCGAATCATCCCTATAGCAAAGAACTGGATAAACCAGTAATGCAGGTTTGAGAGGAGCGCCCCGACAAATCTCCCGAGAATCACACACATCAACAACATATGAAGCAGCCTCTATGGAAGACACTAGCAGGCATTTCAGACGTGAATCATGTCAGAGTCGATGAAGAAAACGCGGTCGGAAGAGTCGAGGAAAAGAAAACGAGAATCTGACCGCGTGAGGAACCGGACAAGAGTCTCTCGTCAGGCTTTCACTCGTTGGCGAGAGCTAAAGCAGCGATGGATGCAACAGCGACGCTGACCTGGCGATCTTGTTGATGGACTAGCAGACATCTTCAGAGGCGATCTGTGCCTGTTCGATGTCCGCCGCTTTGTAACGTGTTGTCAGGAGGATAGATAGGCTCACAGATGGAAGATCCGGCCGTGAGTGCAGAGCATAGACAGTATATAAACTGGACACAGCGACCCCATAGGTTTCAACGGAGAAAAGTGAAGCCCATTAGAAGCATCACTTCCTGATCGCCAGGCGAACTGCGCAGGCTCAAACTGAGCTTGGCGACGTAGATGTGACGTGAGTCTGACAGCTGTCAGTCTTCTAGTCACTGTGCCGAGAGAAATCTGAATCATTCCCTTCCGAATCTCAGAGACGGAGAGCGTGAGCATTAGCTGTCCATGAGCTAGCAGCAGGAGCAGCTTCATCTCTCTCTATGGGCTTCTCCCTTGACTTTATCAGACTCTATGCTCCACGTCCCCCGATCGCCCGTGAGCTTCTCCGCCGGTCTATACGGTAATCTCTCGACTGTGCGACAGAGAGTCGCGTGGTTATGACGCAATCGTTAGCCTATTTTAACTAAAACGGCTTCTACGGGGCCATAACGTAAGATACAAGGTAATGGAGCCTTTTATACATTGTCGTGTTTCTTTAGGAATAAATAATGGACAAATGGAGTCTTTAAACGCCTCAGATGTAAAGTTATTCGCTGTCAAAGTGACGCCGAAATGAATGGGAGTCAATGGAATGCTAACGGCGGGAGATGTTCTGCTAATCAATGGCGCAGCTGTCCATTGTTTGTTCATGTTAGTTCACAGTGCATTAATTAATGTAATACACCCTTTGATTTTAAAATGTTTTAGTAAATGTTGAAATTAATATTAACTAAGATGAATAAATGCTGTAGAAGTATTGTTCATTCTCAGTTCATGTTAACTAAGGTAGTTAACTAATGAACCGTATTGTAGAGCGTTACCAGTAAATATGAGGTTATGAATGTCAAATGTCAATGTCAAAGACAAATGAATGTCAGAAACTACTCGAGACTTGTAGGATTTTCAGGAACATTAGTGAGAACAATCCTAATGATTATATGTACACACATCTCTCCTTCTGAAGATAAGTCTGTCGTAACGGTGTGTTTTCTCCACAGACGGGATGCTGTTGTCTCTGGTTCTGAGCTCAGTCTTCGCACAGGTCAGCGGTGAGTCCACGGCGGGCCCGTATACAGCGGTGCGTGTGAACTGCAGCTCGACGGGCCTGAGAGCGCTCCCGCAGCTTCACGCCAGCATCACAGACCTCCTGCTGCAGAACAACCTGCTGACCGGCGTATCTCCAGGCCATCTGGACATGCTCCCCGACCTGCAGCGGCTCGACCTGTCCGGCAACCCGCTCCACTGCGACTGCGCAGTCCTGTACCTGAGACAGTGGCTTCAGAGGAATGAAGCGGTCTGCGTGAGTCCGGTGTGTGCCAGTCCTCCAGAGCTAGCGCACCGGCCCATCGCTGAGCTCACTGATGCCGATCTGCCCTCCTGCGCCTCGGACCCCTGCTCCGAGTGGCTGTACGACGCCATCTTGTGCTCAATGCTCTGCTTCCTCATTGCTTTGCTGTTGTGGTGCGTGCAGCTCGCAAGAAACTCCACCGTTATTCTGGGCATTGACGAGAGACACACTGGCTTCGAGGCAGAGTCTCTCCGGTCGCTCAAACCCAAGCACAGAGCGAGGGTGAGGTGCAGTGTTGGGGACGACATGGACAAGCCTTTACTCAACATGGACCTCCTCCCTCAGATACTGGACGCCCTGCGCAAGCAACACAACATCAAGATTAAAGTACCCTGAGAAACTGAACTTGTGTGTGTGTGTAGTGGGATACTGCAATCGTGCTTTGATTTGTAACATGGATGAGATATTAGGAAATTGTAAATCCTGCCAGTAACTTATACTTTCGATCTGTCCGTCTGATTTACCCTGGTCCCTGTGTGGCGATTCTCTAGAAAGAAACTCAAGACACTGTTATTTACCTGTAAACAAGCTATTAGTTGACTGGGTTTTATTAGGGGCTTTTAAAATTGTATTGATTGTATACTGGTTTATTATTTTGGTTGCACTTTGTGGTTTAATCTGTGAAAAGTGCTCTGTAAATAAACTTTACTTACTTTTAGTCAGTGTGGTAAAAAAGAAAAGGAAACAACCACTGATGAAATAAACATTAACTGGGAAGGGAAAAACATATTTTATTTTTGCTATTTGCCAAGACAACAAGTACTAATAACTGAAATAAAAAATATATGGTAACACTTTACAATAAGGTTCATTAGTTAACATTAGTTAACTACATTAGTTAACATTAACAAATAATGAACTGCACTTATACAGCATTTATTAATCTTTGTTAATGTTAATTTCAACATTTACTAATACTTTATTAAAATTTTGTTAACATTAGTTAATGCACTGTGAACTAACATGAACTAACAATGAACAGCTTTATTCATATTAACTAACATCAACAAAGATGAAAAATACTGTAACAAATGTATTGCTCATTGTTAGTTCATGTTAGTTAATACATTAACTAATGTTTAATAAATGAACCTTATTGTAAAGTGTTACCAAATATATATACATATTTTATTAATAAAAATAACATCAACACAACCAAATGAATGAGATTATTCTCACCTGTGCCTCATTTCCTGTGAGTGAGTCTTTAAGTTGCTCTGTCCGTTCATTGCTCAATATTTGTAATGTTGAGACCAACCTCTCCTGTCTTTTGGTAAATTCCTCTTGTGATTTCCTCTGGATTTATTCGCTCGGTACATTTGGAGATTCTGTTTTGTAATTATTAAATGAGACGTGTATTCCCTGACTGAGATCTGGTTTCTGCAGCTGGGGAAGACACAACAGAGGACGTGAAGCCATGTGGAGGAGAAGAGCTGTAGAAGAGCACATGTGGGACGCTGCTCAAGCTCTCGCGTTCCTCTTTCACATTTATTGCAATATAGTACGTAAGACAAATGCAATCGCATGTTATAAAAGCAAGATGACAACATAAGTTGTAACTGTAATTAAATTAAACGATACCTGTTCACACAGCATATATTCTCTGGCTCTGTAGCCCCACAACAGTTCCCACAAGCGACTTATAGATTATTATCATGACAGAATATCCTAATCAATGACTTGAAGATAGTTAACTCCAAATCAACATAAATTCACCAATTCAACCATTCAGAGACGTCCTGTTGTCATTTCTTCTCGAGGATCTCCATCATTGTCCACCTCCGGTTTAACCTTCAAGTCCAGAAGTTTCCAAGCAACACAGCAGTAATGACTTTATGAACTTCTTCACTTATAAGATCGATAATATCAGGGACAAAATTATAACTATGCAACCGTCTACTACAGTATCGCATCAGGAAGTGCGTTGTAGTCTCCCTGAGGGAAAATTTGATTCATTCATTGCTATAGGAGAGGAAGAATTTTGCAAACTCGTCAAATCATCTAAATCGACAACGTGCATGTTAGACCCCTATACCGACTAAGCTGCTGAAAGAGATGCTGCCAGATGTCATAGATCCTCTTCTTAATATCATTAATTCATCTGTCTCTAGGATACGTACCAAAAACCTTTAAGCTAGCTATGATTAAACCGCTTGTTAAAAAACAGCAACTTGATCCTACAAAACTAGTCAAGTGTGGGTCCTGATAATGCCAAATGTTACCAGTAAAAAGTTTCATACATTATTTTACATATAATATATATATGTAATATATATATACATATCAAATATATATCTCACTGACAGATCAATGTCAGTGTGAGTTAAAGCATATTCATCTAAAATAAATCCTGTATTTTCAGCTTCAGAATCATGAATATTGTTATTCTGGTGTCTCTATTGTACAAGTCCATGCATTTACACCTTTATTCGTTCATTGTGTACGTCTGCTTGTCGATTAGCAACTCAATATACCATCACAATGTTTCATTTATACTTTTGACTGCATTTCTTGTGTGTGTGTATGCTGTATGTACCACCAAAAACACATTTTTATTGCAGTTATGCAAAGACCAAATTTAGCATTTTAATCAAAAATATTTTTTTGTTGTTGACCTTTTATCTTGAGCATCAGAATATCGAATCGTGACATGAGGGCCTCATTACTCCTCTACTACTGAACTTCTCAGTGCACGGCCTCTACTAAAGGGGCCAATCGTGTGATGAAATGTAAAAATCAATGTTTTTGTTTTTATACACACTCAAATTTCAGAAGCTACTATAATTTTTTCTTAAGACATGATAGATGTCAAATGCTTTCATATTTCCTAGATGATGAATGAATGAATGAATGAATGCAGACGGAGTCCCCCATCCTCCTCCAGCTTTATTGACAGTTTAAAATTACACATCTATGTTCTAGGACTTAAGTTTCCTCCGACTTAAAAACTGAGTACAAGCACTGATATTCTTACAGTAGTCCAAGTGATATTGTACAAAAATATCTGATTTCTGTGAAAACATTCTTTTTGCAAATTGTTGCTAATTCCACGTGTCTCTTTATTGTTCCAGATAATTTAAAGGTAGAAAGGACTAAAATTACTCTAACTTCCAGCATTAACAAGCATCGTTTGATGAACCTGCACACATTACTTTTTTTTTTGAAAAACGTCAAACAAAATAAAAATGCAAAAAAAAAAAAAAAGAGAGAAAATAAAATGACTTCTGATATTCAAATTAATCCAAAATACCAATATAACATTTCCATAGTAGAGACACTGCGATCGATGACATGGTTTTGTCTGTCCTCTTAAGCCAGCTTACACTTTTCTCCATATAACCACAAAAAATAAAACAAAACGGCCGAGTTGAGCCTTCACCTGACTTCTCTTATTTCATCTAAGCTTCGTCTGCGTGATCCCAGAGGTCCCGTGCGCACAACGCCCGTCGCGGATCCGCTCACCAGCGCATGGAAAGGGCTCTTTAACCGAGCGTCGCGCGCTACACCTCTACCTAGCTAAATAAACATCTCATTTTAAACGCAATATGATTTTTTTTTTTTACCCCTCTTCTTTATAACAAAGGAAAAACACAACTCAAAGCTGCTCACTGGCCTGGAAGGCCTCTGTTTGCCAGGCGTTGGCCAATGAAGAGGATTTAGAGAAGAGAAACAACCATCAATCAGGAAAGGAGGGGTGTCGAGGAGGAGTTACGCGGACGCTTCGATGGTGCACTCTCGGGCCAGGTGACCGGTCTTCCCACAGTTGTAGCAGTTCACCTCGGTGGCCTTGCTGCACTGCACCGCCACGTGCCCGATCTCGCCACACCTGCAACATTCATTTGAGCCGTTAGTCGACTAATCGCATAATATGTAAGGAATAATTGACTCCAGGCCGTTGAATTATTAGAAAAATAATGCACACCCGAGGTGGTGATGCGGTCACGACGCGAAGCGGAGTTACTCCTCGGGTGTGCATTATTTTTATAATAATTCAACGGCCTGGAGTCAATTATTCCGCTTATACTACAGTTACCACACCTCGAGATATTGTTCAGATGATGCATTTCAAGACGTTTGTTAAGTTGTTGTCATTAAAACGCTCTTGTATGTAGGACTAACTCCGGAGGTTTGAGCCGCTGATAGCAGAGTAATGCTGGACACACTTAACCACTAAACATTCTCTGACTGTGAATGCAGCAGATTTTAAACACCGCTGTGAACACACACTGAACGCGCTGAACACGCGCGCATGATCAGTCATAAGTATCAAATTACATTCATAACCGGCCTTAGAGAGAAGCATGTACGTCAATATTATTATTTATTTATTAATTCAATTCGTTTTAATTCGTTCATTCTTTTTTTCTATTAGTGACAGTAGACTAGACTAATAAATGAAACACAAAGTAACAAGTATAGGCCTATCAATTTTATTTATTTGTTATATTATCTTCAATAATTACGAAAACCCGTGCAACAGGACGATCAATTTATTTAAATATTCAGTTTCATTTTCTATTGATTATATATAGGACTATACTTTATTTATTAAAATGAAACTGCATGTTTCCATTGATTGTGAAGTTAGACATTGAGAACTGCAGATCGAGCGCATGGGGCTGCATGGTTTCTCTTGTTATGAATTGTATCCTATTTTCCGTTATTACGGTGAACTACGCGCAGTGATATGGAACTGTAATGAGGTCAAGACCTGCCGGAACTACTTTAGCCGTGCGGTTCCCTGAAAATAATGCACATTGTAGAACGTTCGTCAACCAATCAGATTCAAGCATTCAACGGCCCTGTAGTATAAATTAATTTAATTACTGAAACATATGTATTGGAGAGAATATTAAACCATAATGAGCGTTTCCATAAAATAATATAGCCCAGGGCTCTACAGTGCGAGTGTTTCACTCGCATTTGCGCCTAAAAATAGTTATGTGCGAACTTGAAAAATAATTTACGAGCACAGTGTGCGAGTGACGGGCTGTTCTCAATACACTGAACAACAGCGTGATGAAGCAAAGCATCCCATTGATTTCACATGGAACTGAGCAACATAGAGAGTATATAAAAGAGCAAGAGGACGTGACAGCGTCGCAACTGCGCGATGTGAACACAGACAGTATGTGTGAAAATAGCATGATGACGCGCTTAACTTTATGCAAATGAGAGCGACGATTCGCAACCAATGAGCCGATCACTGAAATAGTGTGGGAATGTGCGGGAACTGCTGGATTTTAAGTGAGAGAGTCAAGTGAGGTAAAAACTGGAAAGAAAATATTGGTACAATAGTTAAAAATTAAGAACATAAGTTTTTATTTTAAGCGAAAAAGAGATGAGGAGAAAGAGTTATCGGGTGAGGGGGATATGGAACAGGGTGTCCGCGGGGTCTTAAAAAGTATTAAAAGTTGATAAATCCATTTTAGGAAAATTAAGGCCCTTAAAAGGTATTAAAAAGTCTTAATCCCGATTTTATGAGGTATTAAATTTTGTTCAAGCTTTGTCCAAAGAATTTTGACTCCAAAAAGTATGCATGAATATATTTATTTTCCTCCCCATTACTAATAAAAAACAACGGCGTAGTCGGTCAGTGAGATCAGAACGCCGCATACAGGTGAGGTAAAAAACTAAAACTATTAGGTGATGTGTCATCCTCTACATGGCACAAACAACTGTTTATTAAGTTAAAGGTTTGTTGCTGATTAGAACTTGAAGTAGGGCTGTGCGATATATTTTGATCGTGGATGATAAATGTCTCCACGATCTGCTTTTGAAGAAACATCGTAGGATCGTGCATTCTATCAGTTTGCAGTTCTGGCGCCTCCGTCTCAACATACTGTACAGCACGACGTATATTCACATGAAATGCAGAGGAACGGGACACTGTAGTTCATAAAAATTAATTATTTGCATCATTGCATGTGCTTTAAAGCCTTCCCGGTTAAACATGTCATTTGCTGCTGATGCGCTGTTCTAACGAGCGCAATACACCCGACGCGCACATGCACTTAAAGCCTGTTAACAGAGATACTGGACTAAGTTATCTTTCGAGTCGTATTGCGCTAATACTGTCAAATACACACAAGGTTTACATAAACAAAGTTGGTTATGTCTAAAGTGAAAGAACAGTAGAAAAAAAATAAGAAAAAAATCTGGTTGTAAAATGCGTGTAGACGCGTCGCGCGCAGATCTTAAAGTGACAGTAGCCCTAATAGTAAACATGCTGCCGCTTGTCCTTAAAGGGACAGTTACCCAAAAATAAAAATTCTGTCATTATTTACTCACTCTAATGTTGTTAAATACCTGTATTAATGTATTTCTTGTGCTGAACACAAAAGAAGATATTTTTAGGAGTGTGGCTAAAAGGCGGTTAACTTTTTTGTACTGTGCTCCTAAATTTCTTTGTGTGCTCCTAAATTTTTTTCATTTAGGAGCACATGTACTCCTTGGGAAAAAAGTTAGCGTAGAGCCCTGAAGCCTATTCTGCACACATAAAGCTTGCCACAAAGTCATGATTATGAATGTGTCGGATATGGCACATTTTAATGGTTGATTAATAAACTAGTGTTGTGTGTGTCGGCTGCAGAGATGCTGACGACGCTGACTCTCGATCTGCACAGCAGTGAACGCACCAGAGAGAGACATGCGGATTACATAAGCAGAGCAGTCGGTTCGGTGTCTTTCCGGTTGAGTGGTTTTGTTTAAAAGTAGACGTTCAGGCGTTCTCTAGATATATTCCTGAGTTTGGGTTCATTTCTGAGACGAGCTCTAGGTCACGAGCAATGTCCTGATTACACCGTCTGCGATGTGTGCTTCTCATTTACTAACACAGGCAACTGGTTTATGAAACCGATCGAAATTAAGATGCAATTTATACAACACAAAAATCACCAACAAAAACGAAGCGGTCTGACCCACTCCATATTTCTCATATTCCGCATCTATTGATCCTATTTTTCATATAATCAACATAGATTAATTAAAAAATAACATTTGAACATAAATATGAAAGTAAATGTGTTCTTTGATGGACAACACGTAGGCTGTGATAGGCACAGTGAGAAGAACGGTTCACCGCTGAGCATGTGGAGGAGATCGATCTGCGAATAACGGTTAATGCCCGACGGGGGGTCCACTGTCCGGTATTAATGGACGACGGCGAGGCGAACCTCTGACACGCAGCGGAGCCATTGAGCCGCTTACACCACGATCACTTGCCAAATAACATTTAAAACGTTGACCTTTTCAGCGTAACTGCGTATTACGTGAATACGTTTTATGCTTATAAAACGTAAACTTTATTATTTATGTTTGAAATGCCGATGGTTTCGCTAGATAAGACACGTATCCATCGTCTGGTGTCGTTTAAAGCCCGTTGAAGCGGCGCTGACACTGTCATCTGGACCTTGACCCGTTTGGGGCCCATTGACGTCCATTATATGGAGAAATGTGTTCATCAAAAACCTTCATTTCTTTTCCACTGAAGAAAGAAAGACATGGACATCTTGGATGACATCGGGTGAGTAAACTATCAGCAGAAGTTGTTTTTAAAGTGAACTAATCCTTTAAAGGTCCCATGACATGGGGTTATTATATTATTTTATAATGTGTCCTGGGTTGCCCTTATAATGTTAGTATGTTTTTTAGATAGAAAATAGTCATAATTTAGAAACAAAAGGCATTTTTGCTAGCCCAGTTTTAGCCTCTGATTTGAACGCTCTGTTTGAAGGGGCGTGTCTGTGTGAGACTTCAGTGTAAGCGGCCACTGCTGTGATTGGCTGACATGCTTGCACATGAAATAGCTACTTATTACATGTGAAACTCTCTCGAATACTTTTACTACAGTTACTATACGTTTTTACTATTACATCTATCGAGATTAACAAATCGTCAGAAGTTTAAGTATTTAGATCTATTCCCATCAGATAAATGTTGCCGTGATGAGCATTGCGCAAGCAGATGAGTCTGTTGTTGATCGTGAGAGTGAAGATCATTGCAACGCAGTTTCTGCTGCACTCTCTCTGCTATCACCAATGCACACACGGTGATGTAAATACAGTAAGAGCTTCATGTGCAGTGTAACGTGCGTCATTGATTTCATAACGAGTTTGGCAAGTTTCCAGATAAACTCGATCGCGCTGTGTCCATGAGAAAATGAGCTAGGAAGTATAGGAACGCATGCGCGCAATTCCTACAAAGATTGTTCTTTGATCGCTTTCTGTATATAATTTATTCACAATTTAAATACGATTATTTTCATCCTACTAAAAGAAACGATGTGAAGTTGATATTTTAGTCACTGGCTTGACTTACTGAGGCATAAACAGCAGTATTGAACGATTTGAGAGAAAGATTACCTGTCTGAACTTGAACAATTACACATCAGAAAGTGTTGCTCGGCTCGATCTATGTATTTTCAGACGTTCGCCGAGGCCAGCTCTGTAGTGACCCAAGTTGAGGAAACAGTCGTCGGTGAAATGTGTGCCGCAGACATGCAAAACTTTGGGGAGTTGTGTCGGCGCATTTCCAGAGAAAATTAAATGAATCCACTGGTTCTTCTGGGGCTTGGATGCAGGAACTAAAAGAAGTCTTCGGGTTTCATTTGTACATCCAATTATTGAGCCATTATTATGCTTCGCTCGCTCGAAAGCCATGATATCTCCGTGGACAAACTAAAATCGCGTGCTCGTGTTCCTACTTCCTAGCTCATTTTCTCATGGACTGGAAATATTCTCTGGGCGGCAAAGCAGAGAAAGGGGAGGTAACATTTCCTCCGTATGACGTCATACGGAGGAGATTCAAGATCAGCCCGATTGAGCTTCCACTTTCTCAAAGGCAGAGAAAGATAGCAAAAGCTCGATTTACACCGATTGAAATTTCTAGAAACTTGGGGACCATATACAGGCTAGGGGAACTCATATTAATGTTAAAAAACCTCAAAAAGTGAAAATTTCATGTCATGGGACCTTTAAGTGACTTGCCTGGTTAAATACGGTTAACTTTAATGTAGTTAAATATAAGAGACAAAAGCATATATATTTTTGGGGCCATTTATTTTACATGACACTATTTTCTACTAAACGTATGAGATTTTCATTTACACGACAGCGGCGTTTCGGGGCCTGAAAACCGGGTTCAGAGAGCAAGTTTTTGAAGATCATGCCATTATCATCTCTGTGTGTGAAGTACAACAACACGAATGTGTGTTCACAGTGATGTCATGCGTGTGTGTTCAGTCTACAGGCGCATCATTCTCTACAAACAGCATTTTGAGTCATTTTCATGGTTTTGACATCAGTCCGTGAAAAAAGGAAATACTTTGTGTTAGTGCTGGGCGGTTTGACCAAAAATGTAGATCACGTTTTTTTTCAAATTATGCCGGTTCTCCGTTTTATGACGTTTTTTTTTTTTTTAAGCATAATCATGTGTTCAATGCATTTTCTGCTGGTTGAGAGGGGAATTACTGCAGTAAATTGACTTAGGATGGTGTATATTACTGTCATTAGTGAATATTGTAGAGTAATTCCACACTAGTAACACAGGTCTGCATGGCCCCAGAAAATTATGCTGTTGTTTACAAATAAGAGCCAGTCATGATCCTAATGAAGTGAGGAATCAGAATGCAAAGACAATTGCAGTCAAAATACAGAACTTTTACTGTGCAAATTTCACAAAAATATTTTTAATCCAAATTTTATATACACAAAAATAAATCTTTTTATAAATAATCTTTATTTAAATTTCGTTTTTTCTTTATTTAAATTTCATTTTTTCTTTATTTAAATTCGTTTTTTTCTTTATTTAAATTTTGTTTTGTTTTTCGTTTTCCTTAAAGAAAAAACGAAATTTAAATTAAGGAAAACGAAAAAAAAAAAACGAAATTTAAATAAAGAAAAAACGAAATTTAAAGAAAAAACTAATTTAAAATTATTTAAATTTCGTTTTTTTCTTTATCTAAATTTCGTTTTTCTTTATTTAAAATTGTTTTTTCTTTATTTAAATCTACCCTTTACTGTGTCAGTAATTTGTTAGTCAGAAAAATATTAGAGTACCTTAAGTTAAAAGTATTGCTTAATTTAACAGACCTGTGTGTGTGCGTTTTATATCACTAGTGCAGTGTGTGTTCTCGGAACCGGTATACCGCCCACCACTACTTTGTCTGCATTTCTGACGTGTACATGTGTCCATCAGTCCACTGTTCTCACTGGTGCGGTCACAGCCTGTGCACGAGCAGGTGATTGGGTGAACGGTCTCTAGAGGACTCACCGGTAGCACTTGACCTTGTCACACAGTTTCTGGATGTGTCCGAAGCCCCCGCAGGAGTAGCACTTCTGCTCGTTGGCGTGGTCACAGTCGCGAGCCACGTGTCCGGCTTTCCCACAGTTATAACAACACTGCTCCCTCTCCTTTTTGGGCTCTTTACAGTCTCTGGAAATATGGCCACTCCGGTGGCAGTTGTAGCATGCTGGGTAAAAGAACAAAACAGAACAGTTAATGAACCATGCAGAGGACCGGCGATGCACAGCAGGGCTCGACAGCGAGGACGGCCGATGGCTGGCGCTAAGGCCAGCGCTGCCCCCACACGAGCGGATCATCAGCGGCTTTATGCCTCTAGTTTACATGTTCACGCGCGTGTAGGAGTGAAGGGACCAGCAACACATCCAAAGTGCACAATACTTAGCTTATGTATTTACCGTATTTCCTGGACTATAAGTTTTCATAGTTTGGCTGGTGCGACTTGTTCATGCGACTTGTATATCAGATTAATTCATACTGACTGAGATAAATCAAGAGAAAACATTACCGTCTACAGCCGAGAGAGGGCGCTCTAGCTAGCGGAGTTGTTCAGAAGCGACACCGAGGAGGAACTCAATGTATTCAGTGTTGAGGAGTGAGATCGGGAGCTTGGTGAACTTGCTGGACTCGCTGGCTAATGTTAGTTTAGCCTATTCAGCCTCACAGGTATATGTTCTTTATGCTGTTGTGTAGGGTTTCCCGCAGAACATGTGTTAGTTAAGTTGTAACGTAACTTAGTGTTAGCCTACGTGTCGCCATACACATCAGCATAAATGCTCCTGATAAATGATGTTATTAAAGCATTAACATTCACAATCCACTGTTCATTTAAAGGCCATGTTGCAGGTTAACCACCACTGTCGATTAATGGGTACATAAATCACTCAAGATATGTATATCATTTTTAAAATGTCTCAAAAATGGTCTTAAATACCATTTTTTTTTACGTTTTTGGTATTAACGGTTTTTTTCACGCAATTCGGTGATGGCGTCACGTTGGGGAGACGTGGAGGAAAGCTAGCCTGATGGCCGTCAAAGCCGATGAACTGCATGGTCCGAGCAGAATGAGTGGAGAGTTGGTGAAGTGTCCTGGTGAGTTGCTATCATTTAGCAACGCAGCAATGAGATAACGACACATATTTTTTTTTTACTGTCATTGAATAGCACCGACTGAAAAATAAACTTTTCTTTATAGTGGCGGTGATCATGACGTTAGTTCAGATAAGTAACGTTACCGGTAGCCTTTGTCATAGTACTGGTAAACTTTGTCTTTGTCATCTATAAATAGAAGGCTTCGTGCTAGCTATATGGGCGTTTCTAAGCGTTTCTCTTCCTCCGGTGAAAATGTTGTTGCAAACGTAGCCGGCGCGTGTCTGTCGCGGTGTTTGGCAGGTGCTTGTGCGGGCGGTGCCGTCCCGTGGAAACTGCGCTGGAAAGCTTGTGCTGTAGGGCAGTGAGTCGAGGAGCTCACCCCGCGACCAGATGTGACTGAATGCTGAATGCATGCTGCCTGAACCCGTTTGTGCTGAAGATATAGCATACACACGACACATCTCAGGCAGGATCATGGTCCCCTTCAAGCCAGCACGCACGAGTAGCCTATGTTAATTGTTTGTTTACTTTTTTCACGAAGTCTTATGAACCAACTTAAACAGTTATAGGTGACTATAGATGTGTTGTATAGACAATGATCATGTTCTATAATCTGCGCTATCTGAATACTCTCGTCTACTACTCGTCTCTCTAGTCACTCTCAGCGCTCTCACGGCGGGCTTTGGTAAACTCTCTCCCCAAGGTGACGTCATGGAATGCATTGTGGCGGAAAGGAGAATCGTTGGCGCTGTAAGATAGTACCTACTTTTTCGTATTTTATTCCGTTTTGTGATACCCAACAACATAAAATACAATTGATAACAGTTTAAATGTTCATTACCAACAAGCAAATTGCACAAATTCGTTGAAAAATTTTACCTGCAACACGGCCTTTAACATAAAAGCGAGCCGGCTGTGTGCAGGTTTGCCATGACTGAATGCGCTCTCTTAATAATGATCAGTTCATCGCGATCTCACATCTCTGTTATCATCAGTGAAGCTGACTGCATAATGAATCTTTCATAATATATTTTATAATCCGAGGATTTGCCAGCATGCAGAATTCAGCACTGAACAGAAAGTGCGTTTGAGCGGTGAGGGGATTCTCTCTTAAATGCTTCTGATTGGCCATTGCGTTCCAGAAATCAACACATATGTCTGTAGATCGTTTCTATTTTGTTTTAGTTCTTGTTGCTTTTCTGCAACAGATGAACAACAATTTATTTGTTTTTATATGTTTTATATTTATAGATATGTATCATTAATCGTGTTATTCTCCCGCAGCCGCATACACAGTGAGTGCATTACCGCCCGCGCTCGGCCACATCTAGTCCCGCGCCACACGTCTCTAGATCACGGGCCGGCCCGAGTATAGCGGCCGGAAATATCGGGTTCGGGAGAATCTGTCGCGTACGCGTTTACGTCACAGGCATGCGCCAGTACAGGAAAATAACAAAACATTATCAAACTAAAATATAGCATTAATTTCATTGACAAAAAGAAAAGAATTCTGTCATTATTGAGCGACACGAAGAGCAGCAAGGGTTAAAGCAGCGGCTTTACCGTATTAAACATGACAAACTGTGTCAGCGTCTCTTTCACTCTCAGTGCTCCACATCGCCACCTAGCCGTCTGGAGTGCACACTACATCCAATCTCACACACTTTTGCGTCTCCATATGCACGCAGATTTCCCCCTCATAACGCTCGTCTAAACGCAGAATAAAAAGTGATAACGCAACGCCACTTTTCTCTTCAGATCGTTTCCAGGTAAACATAGCCTGAATGAGTTAAGCTAGTAGTTTTTGGTGTCATAACCTTATTAATAGGTTAAAACAAATAACCAGGCCTATTTTATGCATTCATTTATTACTTTTTTGTGTGGTGGGGTCGACCGGGCCAGTAGAATAAATCCTCGGTGTTGAGCCCTGCATAAGATCTTCAAGTTCTAGTGAGTGGGAGTGTGATGAGGCGCAGCATCTTACCATCCTCGGTCTGCTCACAATCTCTGGCGATGTGACCCTGCTCTCCACACCGGTAGCAGAACAGATCTACTGAGAGAGAGAGAGAGAGAGAGGGAGGGACACACAGACAGAGAGAGAGAGGGAGAGAGAGAGGGAGAGAGAGAGGGACACACAGACAGAGAGAAAGAGGATGAGTCAGCTCCTGGACAGATGCGGTGTGTGTTTAAAGAAAGCCTGTAGTCCTCCTACCCTTTCCTCGGCCCCGACCCCGGCCTCGGCCCCGGCCCGCGTTCGGACAGTTCTTGATCCAGTGTCCGGAGCGGCCGCATCCAAAGCACTCGCTGGTACTCATGTCCATCTCTGCGGAGAGCAAACCTCATTACTCGGTGACAAGGTCCAGCAGTTCACGTGGGAACCTCATGATAATGCAGACACCAATAATGCAAACACAGTCCTAAACATTATGGTTTTACACACTACTTTTTTTTTTTGTTAATAATTAAACAAGCGTTTCTATACATGCAGTTTCTATATTCATACACACCTTGCAATTATGTTCATTCCTTCCTTCTCAAAAACTCATTTTCAGTGACAAATCATGATAGACACCATATTTCCAGGAACTCAACTAGTGTTCATGTGCAGTGTGAGCTTACAGTGTTACACCCAACTTTAATAACCGAGTTATGGCAATAACCCACTCGTGTGGTGTGAATGGGAGGGCTGGAGGCACATGGCACGTGTCCTAGCCTCACTGCTACTGCTAAAGACTAGTCTAGCAGAACTAACACTGAAAACAACCATTAATACTCATAAACGCGTTCACACAGAGGAGTTATGAAGGCCT
The DNA here is from genome assembly GCA_033366665.1 of Phoxinus dragarum. Lineage (NCBI taxonomy): Eukaryota > Metazoa > Chordata > Actinopteri > Cypriniformes > Leuciscidae > Phoxinus > Phoxinus dragarum. The sequence continues at coordinate 62,820 of JARPMJ010002967.1, forward strand.
GAACATCTGCACGATGGTTTAATATACGTGTACTAATCATTAAATCATACCTCAGCCCGAGCACACGCAGCAGAGGATCGTGAACTGCTCTCGGCTACACTCGAGTATACTCATGCTGCGTATAAATGAATGAATATGAGTTTATGGATGTAACTTACAGCTGATTAATGACACACGATTGAAGGAAAGTCACATGTTCACCGTCCACAACCTCACCACCTCACCACTGGGCCACATCAAGCAGATTCAGCACGAAAACTTCACAAATACACTCACTTCTATCACTAATCTGCACTGATGTGAGTATTTATGAACTGCGGTGTGTTTTATTTCTGGAAATGTACACGTGCACGTGCACTTCTACGAGTCTTTCCCGCGCAGGCACGCGCTGCTGCAGGCCTCGGCTAGCTCCACGCGCGTGATTAAACACACTCACTCGCTACACACACACTGCGGTCAACATATTCAAAGCCAGCATTAAAGATGTAACTGATCATTAAGTTAATATGAAGAAAATCAGTTGGAATTGAGAGTTTGTCGCTGATAATGTGTGTACTCACCTATAACAGAACACTAGCCTGTTAGCTGTGACTCACTGCTGTTTACTCCTCCCTTCAGCACTGCGCATGAATCCGCTGAGCGACAGATACAGTAGCCAATAAGACATCGCGATTTAGCGCGGGGGCGACCAATGAGGATCGAGCGCCTGGAGACACCCCTCCATCCTGTCCAATCACTGATCTGAGAGAGACACTTGTCCTGCCCACACAAACAACACGGTTGGAAATATTCAGAAATGGAATATTATCGTTGTGCTTGTTTATATACCATCCGTAGGCAGCCTATTATAAAAATAGAGAAATACTGGAATATATAACAAGTGTTATTTCCAAACATGTTTTTCCAAGTCTGTGGTTACGTGTATGCAGATATACAACATCTCAGAGTTTAGTTATGAGAGCTCAAACTGACAGTGAGTTATTAATAATCACGAATAAGCAGTTCAGAACAAGAAATCGAAATATATCACACATCGCATTGTTGCTTCATATTTCATATGTTCCCCGATAAAGCAACCCGTAGCCGCTGTATCTTCAGTTTTGAAAAAATCGGATTTAAACAAATAAACTACAAATGATATTAGGATTAGTAACTAGACCTGTGCGGACAACTTCTCTCGGTGTCAGATAGCATTTCTGTCATGCCATAAATAGCAAGTAGTACAACCATATTAATTATGGTTAGAAAACGATAAAATGTGTAATTTAAACCTGCACATTCAGTCACCCAACTATACTTTTTCCGATTTTACAGCATATAAAGCAACATGGCTAACTTATTTTTAAAATGATAGTCATAAAGTAATGAACGTATGACTCAATAAATAAAATACAACATCATCATACAGGTTATGGTTGTTTAATATTAATTTCAGTACACGAGTACACGAAGTACAGTGATTCAAATATCAATATCTTTTACTTTTTTTTTTATATATATATATATATATTATTGTGTGTGTGTGTGTGTGTGGTTCCACTCGCCTTGTGTCGGTGACGTCACTGGTTTCTTCAGGTTATGGCGGAGCTCAACTCTTCAAACTTTCTCTGGTGAGTGTTTACCGCTCCTAAAATGCATTATGAGTTTTGAAATGACCGTGTCACATCTCATATCAGCTTTTCGAGTGATTATAAAAATATAACTGGCTTGTGAAATGTTTGCAGAGTTTGCTGTTTGATTTAATATGTTTATGCAGAAATAGGGCCGCAGATGTAGAAAGATCTGCTCAACAACAGTGTGTGTTCCCGATGCCTTAACAGCACTCACTGCCCTGCGAGTACACATCATTATATCAGCTTGACGCTTTTTCCATGAAGTTTAAGTTTACTTTTCCGATTCCATCTAGCGACTTGTGTTTGTTATGAATCTCTTCTGCTCATAAACACACACTGTTATTAAACACACACTGAACATGCGTTATTAAACACACACTGTTATTAAACACGCGTTATTAAACACCCACTGTTATTAAACACACACTGAACATACGTGAGCTTACGTTAAATTTTGCGTTAGTTGGGGATCTTTATGAAATGTACAAACTCTGAGAACAACACTAGCTATTCATTTATTGCAGTTATAAGCCTTACCTTACATAATTGTGCTAATATTACTTTAGGTTTTCCTGGAAAATATATGTAAAAGTTACAGAATCTCGAACTGCCTGTATGTTTGTTTGTTTGTTTCATTATGACACATGATTTACAATTCCAGTAAGTGTCTGTATGTGAGAAGAGATCACACTGCACAACAGTTAAAGGCAGGGTAAAGTTAGGGGGTTTGTTCCAGAAACACTTTTTGTTAAGCTGGTTAATAGTCTCTTTACATCTTGAACGCAATCACTAAGTTAAGTGGTCTAACATTATTATATGTCTGTGGAAGGCGTAGGACCATACACTGTTCATCCAATCATTGCATTCGGTCCTACCTGAGCGCTGACATCACACACCATCAGTGACATCACGCTCCATCAGTGACATCACGCTCCATCAGTGACATCACACTCCATCAGTGACATCACACTCCATCAGTGACATCACACACCATCAGTGACATCACGCTCCATCAGTGACATCACGCTCCATCAGTGACATCACACACCATCAGTGACATCACACACCATCAGTGACATCACTCTCCATCAGTGACATCACTCTCCATCAGTGACATCACACTCCATCAGTGACATCACTCTCTATCAGTGACATCACACACCATCAGTGACATCACACACCATCAGTGACATCACACTCCATCAGTGACATCACACACCATCAGTGACATCAGTGACCTCACACTCCATCAGTGACATCACGCTCCATCAGTGACATCACACTCCATCAGCGACATCACACTCCATCAGTGACATCACACTCCATCAGTGACATCGCACACCATCAGTGACATCACGCTCCATCAGTGACATCAGTGACATCACGCTCCATCAGTGACATCAGTGACCTCACACTCCATCAGTGACATGATACCGTGGCATTATACTCGGAGCTGGTCATGACGTGAATATTTGCGTTTCTTTGGCTGCATGATTTGGGGGAAATGTCATATTGCGATTATTCAGGTCAATATTGCGATTGCGAAATGCGATAGCAATATAATAAACTAATGGTTTCATGAGTCAACTTGCTTGGTTTAGGAAAATGAAGATTAAAGGGTAACTAAACCCCTGGTCAGAGCCTGACTCCACCCACTGGCAATATTTGAAAAATGCTGGAAAAGTGGGCAGAGCCCAACGGACGAACCGAGGGCGGGGCTGAGCGGGTGATTGACTGACCCGCAGTGATTGACAGCTGCTGTCAGACTCGCTAAAATGGTGAGTGACTGGAGTGACGCAAGTAGCTTTGCAACAGAGCGGTCATTTAAAGTTGAGGACTTTTCTCCCCCACCTTCCCCTGAAGTGGACGAATTGTCTGTGGACACAGAGCTAAAACCATATCAATTCGAGCCGCGAGCTCAAACTGCGGTGTCGTATCGCATTAACTCCCGCATCGCGATCGGCATCCGACGATACTAGGGAAGCATCCGCGCAAGAGAGAATGGGGCCAGTATCTGAGTGGATTATTATTACTATTGACCTCCGTTAAGCATATTTTGCCGCTATGTGAAAAAAATATCAGGTCAGGAAGAGCAGCGTTTGGCACACAAGTGCATGTAAACACTGGCGCCTAATTTCCAAGTCTGGGGGAAAGTTATGCAGTCCAGCGCAGTGCTGTTGCTACCGGCAACACTACACCTATACCCAGGGCAGGACTTCGGGTGCTGGGGGCCCCTGGGCTTGAGTTTATGTTTGGGCCCTACTTGCGCTACTACAAAATAAATATGCTTTGAGGTTCTTAGAACAATTAATATGAAACATGCCTATAGTCAAAGTTTAGTGGTAGGCTAATATTAAGTAGTCATCATAATCAGTGGTTAAAGTGGGATTTGGCAGGTGAGGGAACCCATTTTGTGTAGGTGCAACAGGGAAAAATTACTCACCGTGGGACAACATATTGAATATCGTTGTATAGCAATACTTTTTGGGACAAGAGTGTTACCATGGTGTAGCTATGCACACCAGTCCACATTACTACCCCTCCCACAGTTCCACCCACAGACACAGGCATTCAACCTTCTTCAAGCTTTGGAATTTGAAAATGTCTGTTTTTAAATGTTAAAAGTAATTTTAAATAATAAAAATTATAGGCTGCGTTTAACGCAGTTGGTGTAATTGGCAGATGTTCCCTTGGGCATCATGCGCTGTGGAAACGCGTCAAAGCATATGCAGCTATAGCGCACGTAGGTGCTTTTGAATGAATATTTAATGTCGATATACAATGGTTACTGTAATTCTGCTATTGATATATCTTCGTAAGACTGCCGACCCTATATAGAACAGTGGCAAAGGAAAATAAATGTCCGGCGAATATCGAACCTAAAATGCCTATGCCTATTCCTGTTTGTGATGGCAATGGAGAGAGCGCTCAAAACTCTCCAGAGCACATAATTTAGTGAAAAAAATTATATTATAGAAAGTATCATTCTCAGTAAAGCAATGAGACATATGATAATTTATCCAGATGTTTCAAAATGTGCGCTCTTTTGGACTAAAAGCATATTGAAGCTGTTAAGTAGCCGATCGCAATGGAGCAGATGGATCAACACGCATGTTATTCTTTGTGAAATAAAGATAAATATCAGGTTGTGCCGTTTGATTATGGCCTCGAAGCTCTCAGTCGGAGGATATTAAGGCCCGGGTATTTTATCCCGTGCTCCCCTCAGTCTTTCAAATTACTCTGTGAGCGCGGAAAGACGCGTGTGGCGCGTGCGTGCGCACTAAAGTGTATTGGATTTTGTTTTCAAGTGCTCAAGTCACACTTTGGGCTGATTATAGCCCTCGCTCGCACATGGCCAGACAGTGGAAATACGGCTAATCATTTCTGGATATCTGGCATACAAGTTTACCGAACAAAACAAACAAATGAAAACAGGTAAGGGAGGGGGCCCCCTACTGGGCAGGGCCCATGGGCTGCAGCCCAGTCAAGCCCAATGGTAAGTCCGGCCTTGCCTATACCAGCCTAACCACTGTACTAAACACAGATAAAGCTAATGCTAAAAATCTACACTATCCTAACTGATGCAATACTATGCTACTAACAACACTAACAACTATGCTAAATAACTACCTAGGCTACACGAAATAATCTAAATAACTATATAAATGCTATGCTAACTAGATGCTAAAATACGCTATCCTGATCGTTTTCAATACTCGTAATTCCAATTTCCAACTCCTGACTCGCTACAGTGGTTTTGACGGAAGCAGATGCTTTTATACCAGCGGCTGCCAGGGGCGTGGCAGAGTACCGTCAGAGAGTACCCTACGTCAGAGAGTACCCTACGTCACAGAGTACCCCTACGTCACAGAGTACCCTACGTCAGAGAGTACCCCTACGTCAGAGAGTACCCTACGTCAGAGAGTACCCTACGTCACAGAGTACCCTACGTCAGAGAGTACCCTACGTCACAGAGTACCCTACGTCAGAGAGTACCCCTACGTCAGAGAGTACCCTACGTCACAGAGTACCCTACGTCACAGAGTACCCTACGTCAGAGAGTACCCCTACGTCAGAGAGTACCCTACGTCACAGAGTACCCTACGTCACAGAGTACCCTACGTCACAGAGTACCCTACGTCAGAGAGTACCCTACGTCACAGAGTACCCTACGTCAGAGAGTACCCCTACGTCACAGAGTACCCTACGTCAGAGAGTACCCCTACGTCAGAGAGTACCCCTACGTCACAGAGTACCCTACGTCACAGAGTACCCTACGTCAGAGAGTACCCTACGTCACAGAGTACCCTACGTCAGAGAGTACCCCTACGTCACAGAGTACCCTACGTCAGAGAGTACCCTACGTCACAGAGTACCCTACGTCAGAGAGTACCCCTACGTCAGAGAGTACCCTACGTCACAGAGTACCCTACGTCACAGAGTACCCTACGTCAGAGAGTACCCCTACGTCAGAGAGTACCCTACGTCACAGAGTACCCTACGTCACAGAGTACCCTACGTCACAGAGTACCCTACGTCACAGAGTACCCTACGTCAGAGAGTACCCTACGTCACAGAGTACCCTACGTCAGAGAGTACCCCTACGTCACAGAGTACCCTACGTCAGAGAGTACCCCTACGTCAGAGAGTACCCCTACGTCAGAGAGTACCCTACGTCAGAGAGTACCCTACATCAGAGAGTACCCTACGTCAGAGAGTACCCTACGTCAGAGAGTACCCTACGTCAGAGAGTACCCTACGTCAGAGAGTACCCTACGTCAGAGAGTACCCTACATCAGAGAGTACCCCTACGTCAGAGAGTACCCCTACGTCACAGAGTACCCTACGTCAGAGAGTACCCTACGTCAGAGAGTACCCCTACGTCAGAGAGTACCCCTACGTCACAGAGTACCCTACGTCAGAGAGTACCCCTACGTCAGAGAGTACCCATACGTCAGAGAGTACCCCTACGTCAGAGAGTACCCTAAACTAACTAGAGTACCCTAACTAAACCCCTGGTCAGAGCCTGACTCCACCCACTGGCAATATTTGAAAAATGCTGGAAAAGTGGGCAGAGCCCAACGGACGAACCGAGGGCGGGGCTGAGCGGGTGATTGACTGACCCGCAGTGATTGACAGCTGCTGTCAGACTCGCTAAAATGGAGAGTGACTGGAGTGACGCAAGTAGCTTTGCAACAGAGCGGTCATTTAAAGTTGAGGACTTTTCTCCCCCACCTTCCCCTGAAGTGGACGAATTGTCTGTAGTGAAGTGGACCCTACGTCAGAGAGTACCCCTACGTCAGAGAGTACCCCTACGTCACAGAGTACCCTACGTCACAGAGTACCCTACGTCAGAGAGTACCCTACGTCACAGAGTACCCTACGTCAGAGAGTACCCCTACGTCAGAGAGTACCCTACGTCACAGAGTACCCTACGTCACAGAGTACCCTACGTCAGAGAGTACCCCTACGTCAGAGAGTACCCTACGTCACAGAGTACCCTACGTCACAGAGTACCCTACGTCACAGAGTACCCTACGTCAGAGAGTACCCTACGTCACAGAGTACCCTACGTCAGAGAGTACCCCTACGTCACAGAGTACCCCTACGTCAGAGAGTACCCCTACGTCAGAGAGTACCCTACGTCAGAGAGTACCCTACGTCAGAGAGTACCCTACGTCAGAGAGTACCCTACGTCAGAGAGTACCCTACGTCAGAGAGTACCCTACGTCAGAGAGTACCCTACGTCAGAGAGTACCCTACATCAGAGAGTACCCCTACGTCAGAGAGTACCCCTACGTCACAGAGTACCCTACGTCAGAGAGTACCCTACGTCAGAGAGTACCCCTACGTCAGAGAGTACCCCTACGTCACAGAGTACCCTACGTCAGAGAGTACCCCTACGTCAGAGAGTACCCATACGTCAGAGAGTACCCCTACGTCAGAGAGTACCCTACGTCACAGAGTACCCTACGTCACAGAGTACCCTACGTCACAGAGTACCCTACGTCACAGAGTACCCTACGTCACAGAGTACCCTACGTCAGAGAGTACCCTACGTCAGAGAGTACCCCTACGTCAGAGAGTACCCTATGTCACAGAGTACCCTACGTCAGAGAGTACCCTACGTCAGAGAGTACCCTACGTCACAGAGTACCCTACGTCACAGAGTACCCTACGTCAGAGAGTACCCTACGTCAGAGAGTACCCCTACGTCAGAGAGTACCCCTACGTCAGAGAGTACCCCTACGTCAGAGAGTACCCCTACGTCAGAGAGTACCCTACGTCAGAGAGTACCCTACGTCAGAGAGTACCCTACGTCAGAGAGTACCCCTACGTCAGAGAGTACCCTACGTCAGAGAGTACCCCTACGTCAGAGAGTACCCTACGTCAGAGAGTACCCTACGTCAGAGAGTACCCCTACGTCAGAGAGTACCCTACGTCAGAGAGTACCCTACATCAGAGAGTACCCCTACGTCAGAGAGTACCCCTACGTCAGAGAGTACCCTACGTCAGAGAGTACCCTACGTCAGAGAGTACCCTACGTCAGAGTACCCCTACGTCAGAGAGTACCCTACGTCAGAGAGTACCCTACGTCAGAGAGTACCCCTACGTCAGAGAGTACCCCTACGTCAGAGAGTACCCCTACGTCAGAGAGTACCCTACGTCAGAGAGTACACTACGTCAGAGAGTACCCCTACGTCAGAGAGTACCCTACGTCAGAGTACCCTACGTCAGAGAGTACCCCTACGTCAGAGAGTACCCCTACGTCAGAGAGTACCCCTACGTCAGAGAGTACCCCTACGTCAGAGAGTACCCCTACGTCAGAGAGTACCCTACGTCACAGAGTACCCTACGTCACAGAGTACCCCTACGTCAGAGAGTACCCCTACGTCAGAGAGTACCCCTACGTCAGAGAGTACCCTACGTCACAGAGTACCCTACGTCACAGAGTACCCTACGTCAGAGAGTACCCCTACTTCAGGAGATTCCGTTAAACCTGAAGAGGGCAGCACTCAGACGTTTTTACACCATATATTTGAAAAATAAAACACTTTATACTCAAATGTTAAAAAAAGTACTCGAATCAATGAACAGCATTTATGAAGCTCCATTCTTACAGATCATTAACTAAAAAAAGTTGGTTTAGTGTTTAGTTACCCTTTAAGATTCTCAAGGAGATTAGTGATAATGCTGAAATGTGCATTACTCAACTCAACTAGCAACATCTACTGAATTATTAATAACACCTATAATGATCGATAAGCCATAAGTCTGGATAAAAATGACCCCCCCCCCCCCACACACACACACACACACACACACAATTTTAAACATTAATTGTTTTACTTTTTTAAGTTTTAAAAAGTGATTGCGTCATTACAAATGAGAAAGCTATCGATTTTTTAAAAACATTTATCAGGCTTCATAAAATATAACAACTTTTAATTTACCGGTAAGTGAACTTCAAACAATCCTCACATAAACCCATAAAGAGAGAGCCCATATGTACCTGCGCCCTCCCTGTGGAGCAGCACATGTACAGAACCTGAGTAAAGTTATCAAACACTATAAATAATCCTTATTAAAGTCACAGAAGTACTGTGGTCAGTCCTCTAACTGAGCACTCCGGTGTGTGTGTGCTTCCAGAGGGCATCGTGATGGAGCCGCTTCAGGGAGCGCGGACCAGCGTCCCCAACGGCCTGGGGACCCAGCAGTGTGTGTCGGAGAGCTCCTGTGTGACCCAGCCTCCTCAGCGCCAGTCCTCCGACGACCCCAGACCCAGCCGGACCATCCGAGTCTTCCTGCCCAACCAGCAGAGGACAGTGGTGAGCGCAACTGCGTTAAAGACCATACACCCCCTTCATTCTGCTGTTGAACTGCCCCATCTGGGCCTAGACCCACAATCCCTCTGGACAGAAGAACGTGTAAATCGCTTGTCCCAATGGCAGTGATTATCTTAAATCCTACAACTTTCTAAAGGGATGCAATTAATTGTATAATTGAGTTAGTTCTGTGTTTGTGTTGTTAATGTGTGTGATGTGAATGTGTCTATGTCACCGTGGCAAAGACCAATTTCCACTCTGTAACAAACAGAAACCGACAATACAGTTGAACTGAACTCAGAGAGCACGTATTCCTCAGATATCAGAGTCCGCTTCAGCCGGTGCAGAACTGCAGACACACACGGGCAGAAGAGCTCGGGCCGCACTGATGTGGGGTTATGGATATTAATAAAGCTGCAAGACATCGAAACATTTCCTCACCAGTGCTCTGCCTCAAAGCCTCGCTGTAATGTGTGTGTGTGTGTGTGTGCAGGTGTGTGTGCGCGCCGGCGTGACGCTGCGCAGCTGCCTGATCAAGGCGCTGAAGGTCCGCGGGCTCCAGCCGGAGTGCTGCGCGGTCTTCAGTCTCCACGCCGGACAGCGGAGGTCAGTCACTCCTCCCGCAGAGACTCTATCTCACACTATTCATGATGATTTAACATTAATGGGGGAGGAAATGCTTTCACGTATGTGTTAGACCTTGAGGATGGATATACACAGAGGAGCTACCTTTTAATTTAGGATTCTGTGTTTTATGATTTACTCATCCTTCCCTCGCGGTCTGTAACAAACCCTTCCAAATAACCCGAAGCCTAGAAATATACGGCTTTTTTTTGTCCAGAAAGCTTATTTTATTTAATTTTGATACTATTATTTCTATTTTTTAATGCAATTTTTATTTTTTTATTACTAGTTTTCATCAATAAATAATGAATAAATATTAATTTAGTAATTTAAGCACATTCCTCACATTCTTTCAACTTAAATTGAAAATAACTCGTGCATCATTGAGCTCAACATATCGTACAGTGGGAGTCTCTGCCGACCTCTTGTGGAAACTAATAGTATAACATGATGTTTCAAGACTCGTGCCACTAGATGGCGCTATAGCTCTATATGCAGCAAGAGCTGCTCCTCGGGTCCTCATTTTTTGTTAAAGTTTTAGCGTTTTTAGCTTGAATGTTGAGATTTTTTAGGTTTGCTATGTGTCCTGAAGCACAGAATGACCCGAGGGAAGGATTTGTTACTTATTTAAATTTCAGCCACAAAACGTCTCGAATCCATTCAATTATGTGTGTGTATTCGGGGTCTTGGACCCCTCCAATAAACACTCAATGTTTTTTGTTTAATTTTCAAAAATATTTTTGGGTCAAAATGACCCGATGGAAGTACGAGGGTTAATACAAATGTAAATAAACTTTAAGTTTAATCAAGCTTTTAAAATGTAATCCACTGAAAATATAACAATTAATATACAACATAACATTGCCTTTTTATTTTTGTCAAATAAGATGCTGCACAATAGAACCTCGAAATCAGCTTGGCATCATGCCTACAGTTCATGTGTTCTCCGAGGGCTTGTGATCACCTGTTCCTGCAGCATCTGAAGATGATCTTTGGTGTAAACGGTCTAGGAGTACGGAACAGTGCTTTCAAAGAAAATCTAAATGGCGGACAGCAAATTCAGGCATGATCGGTATCATTGCTCTCGGTATTACTCAAGGAATCTATCAAGATCAGTTTCATTAAAATAGGCAAAATTAACAAACATTATTAGCATTTTTTGAAATGTATAAAATGTGACCAGAAGGTGGCACTGTTCCTGAACTTTGAGTTCCTTCGAGGCATAGTCCTGATGACACATCGCAATGATACGCTGAGGCAGTGGCTCCCAACCTTCTCAAGAACATATTTTAGGGCCCCTTCACATTTACTGATATTATCGCTCGTGTAAGCTTGCAGCAAGGATGACAAAATATGTTGTTTTCAAACAAACGGTATGTTTACTATAACCAGATATGTTTATGCACAAATAATAGCCTATAATATTGAAAATACAATAACAAAAACATCAGTAGGCCCTTTGTAATTTAAAAACGTAAGCCTAGGAGTAGCCTATAAACTGGCCCTATTTAATATGCAATAACATTATTCACTCTGGTGTGTAGATAAACAAATAAAGAATATATTCCATTACTAAATGAGTGCTGTCTGGGACATCAATACTTGCATGTTATTTGTGAGGCTTTATTTTTGACGCTTTTGGCGCTATAGCGAGCGATAAACTTGCGTTTATTAACAGAATAATGTGTCTTCCGGAAGAACATTGTAGCCGGAACTACTTCTCTCTGTGACGTCTATGACGAGTCACGCAGGTCCTGGGCTCCTCCTTATCCGAACCCGTGTAAAATAGTCCCGATGTAAACACTTATTATTATAGGAGTACCAGTGGCTCAGGATAAGACAAAACACGGATTGGGAAATGGATTCATGATGAACTCGCTCATAATATAAACAGAGCTCGCTGACGCCCCCTTGTGGGCCGCGACCCCCTGCTGGGAACCGATGCGCTAAGGCATTCGTGAAATAAAGCACTTTACAGCTAAATACTGAACTGTAGTTAGTGCTAGTTTCACGTTTAGTTTATTATAGCTCCACCTAGTGGCGTAATCGCACCACTTCTCCTGTGTCCTCAGAGTGTGTTCATACGTGTGTGTGAAAATATCTCATTCTCGTTTATTTAAATCTCATTTAAATATTGGTGATCCATATCGGCCTCAAATTTCCTGATGTATGTTCTCTTCAAGTATGTTTTTTCATTGCCACTGTGTGTGTGTGTGTATGTGTCACGCGCTCCTCATGAGTGAGAAGTGTGTGTACACATGAAAAGCTTGACATGCACCAGCAACTATGCGTCATTCTGTGGGGTATTGATATAGGATCTGATGCTGTCGAGTAGCCTTCACTCATAATGTGTCCACTTTACATTGGTGTTGTCCCTCATAACTGGCTAACGTGTGTGTGTGTGTGTGTGTGTGTGTGTGTGTGTGTGTGTGTGTGCAGCAAGAAGTCTCGTATGGACTGGAGCACGGACTCCAGCTCGCTCATCGGGGAGGAGCTGCTCGTGGAGGTTTTAGACCATGTCCCCTTAACCACACACAACTTTGTGAGTGTCTTTTTATGCACACCTGAAGAATTACATTCATAGTTCAAATAAAAAAAGATTATTTCATTTTCAGGTTAGAAAAACATTTCTGAAATTGGCTTTCTGCGACATATGCCAGAAGTTCCTGCTGAACGGCTTCCGGTGCCAAACGTGCGGCTACAAGTTCCACGAGCACTGCAGCACTCGAGTGCCCACCATGTGTGTGGACTGGACCAACATCCGGCAGCTGCTGTGAGCTCACACACACACACACACTACAGTCAGGGTCACACACTACAGTCAGGGTCACACGTACACTTACAGTCAAGGTCACACGCTACAGTCAGGGTCACACGCTACAGTCAGGGTCACACGCTACAGTCAGGGTCACACACTACAGTCAGGGTCACGCGCTACAGTCAGGGTCACACACTACAGTCAGGGTCACACACTACAGTCAAGGTCACACACTACAGTCAAAGTCACACACTACAGTCAGGGTTACGCTACAGTCAGGGTCACACACTACAGTCAGGGTCACACGCTACAGTCAGGGTCACACGCTACAGTCAGGGTCACACACTACAGTCAGGGTCACACACTACAGTCAGGGTCACACACTACAGCCAGGGACACACACTACAGTCAGGGTCACGCTACAGTCAGGGTCACACGATACAGTCAGGGTCACGCTACAGTCAGGGTCACACACTACAGTCAGGGTCACACACTACAGTCAGGGTCACACACTACAGTCAGGGTCACACACTACTGCCAGGGTCACACACTACAGTCAGGGTCACACGCTACAGTCAGGGTCACACACTACAGTCAGGGTCACACACTACAGCCAGGGACACACACTACAGTCAGGGTCACACACTACAGTCAGAGTCACACGCTACAGTCAGAGTCACACGCTACAGTCAGGGTCACACACTACAGTCAGGGTCACGCTACAGTCAGGGTCACACGATACAGTCAGGGTCACACGATACAGTCAGGGTCACACACTACAGTCAGGGTCACACACTACAGTCAGGGTCACACACTACAGTCAGGGTCACACACTACAGTCAGGGTCACACACTACAGCCAGGGACACACACTACAGCCAGGGACACACACTACAGTCAGGGTCACACACTACAGTCAGAGTCACACGCTACAGTCAGGGTCACACACTACAGTCAGGGTCACGCTACAGTCAGGGTCACACGATACAGTCAGGGTCACACGATACAGTCAGGGTCACACACTACAGTCAGGGTCACACACTACAGTCAGGGTCACACACTACAGTCAGGGTCACACACTACAGTCAGGGTTACGCTACAGTCAGGGTTACGCTACAGTCAGGGTCACACACTACAGTCAGGGTCACACACTACAGTCAGGGTCACACACTACAGTCAGGGTCACACACTACAGTCAGGGTCACACACTACAGTCAAAGTCACACACTACAGTCAGGGTTACGCTACAGTCAGGGTCACACGCTACAGTCAGGGTCACACACTACAGTCAAGGTCACACACTACAGTCAGGGTCACACGCTACAGTCAGGGTCACACACTACAGTCAGGGTCACACGCTACAGTCAGAGTCACACACTACAGTCAGGGTCACACACTACAGTCAGGGTCACACACTACAGTCAGGGTCACACGCTACAGTCAGGGTCACACACTACAGTCAAGGTCACACGCTACAGTCAAGGTCACACGCTACAGTCAGAGTCACACGCTACAGTCAGGGTCACACGCTACAGTCAAGGTCACACGCTACAGTCAGAGTCACACGCTACAGTCAAGGTCACACGCTACAGTCAGGCTCACACACTACAGTCAAGGTCACACACTACAGTCAGGGTCACACACTACAGTCAGGGTCACACACTACAGTCAAGATCACACACTACAGCCAGGGTCACACGCTACAGCCAGGGTCACACGCTACAGTCAGGGTCACACACTACAGTCAGGGTCACACACTACAGTCAGGGTCACACACTACAGTCAGGGTCACACACTACAGTCAGGGTCACACACTACAGTCAGGGTTACGCTACAGTCAGGGTCACGCTACAGTCAGGGTCACACACTACATTCAAGGTCACACACTACAGTCAGGGTCACGCTACAGTCAGGGTCACACGCTACAGTCAGGGTCATGCTACAGTCAGGGTCACACACTACAGTCAGGGTCACACTACAGTCAGGGTCACGCTACAGTCAGGGTCACACACTACAGTCAGGGTCACACACACACTACAGTCAGGGTCACAAACTACAGTCAGGGTCACACACACACTACAGTCAGGGTCACACGATACAGTCAGGGTCAAACGCTACAGTCAGGGTCACGCTACAGTCAGGGTCAAACGCTACAGTCAGGGTCACACACACACTACAGTCAGGGTCACACACTACAGTCAGGGTCAAACGCTACAGTCAGGGTCACACACACACTACAGTCAGGGTCACACACTACAGTCAGGGTCAAACGCTACAGTCAGGGTCACGCTACAGTCAGGGTCAAACGCTACAGTCAGGGTCACACACACACTACAGTCAGGGTCACACACTACAGTCAGGGTCAAACGCTACAGTCAGGGTCACGCTACAGTCAGGGTCAAACGCTACAGTCAGGGTCACACACACACTACAGTCAGGGTCACACACTACAGTCAGGGTCAAACGCTACAGTCAGGGTCACACACACACTACAGTCAGGGTCACACACTACAGTCAGGGTCAAACGCTACAGTCAGGGTCAAACGCTACAGTCAGGGTCAAACGCTACAGTCAGGGTCACACACACACTACAGTCAGGGTCACACACTACAGTCAGGGTCAAACGCTACAGTCAGGGTCACGCTACAGTCAGGGTCAAACGCTACAGTCAGGGTCACGCTACAGTCAGGGTCACACACTACAGTCAGGGTCACGCTACAGTCAGGGTCACACACTACAGTCAGGGTCACACACTACAGTCAGGGTCACGCTACAGTCAGGGTCACGCTACAGTCAGGGTCACACACTACAGTCAGGGTCACACACTACAGTCAGGGTCACGCTACAGTCAGGGTCACGCTACAGTCAGGGTCACACACACACTACAGTCAGGGTCACGCTACAGTCAGGGTCACGCTACAGTCAGGGTCACACACTACAGTCAGGGTCACACACTACAGTCAGGGTCACACACTACAGTCAGGGTCACACACTACAGTCAGGGTCACGCTACAGTCAGGGTCACACACTACAGTCAGGGTCACACACTACAGTCAGGGTCACGCTACAGTCAGGGTCACACACTACAGTCAGGGTCACACACACACTACAGTCAGGGTCACGCTACAGTCAGGGTCACGCTACAGTCAGGGTCACACACTACAGTCAGGGTCACACACTACAGTCAGGGTCACACACTACAGTCAGGGTCACACACTACAGCCAGGGTCACACACACACTACAGTCAGGGTCACACGTACACTACAGTCAGGGTCACACACTACAGTCAAGGTCACACACTAAATATTTAGTCTATAGCCCACATCAGTCTACATGAGCTTTAGTCTATAGTCCACATCAGTCTACATGAGCTTTAGTCTATAGTCCACATCAGTCTACATGAGCTTTAGTCTATAGTCCACATCAGTCTACATGAGCTTTAGTCTATAGTCCACATCAGTCTACATGAGCTTTAGTCTATAGCCCACATCAGTCTACATGAGCTTTAGTCTATAGTCCACATCGGTCTACACGAGCTTTAGTCTATAGTCCACATCAGTCTACATGAGCTTTAGTCTATAGTCCACATCAGTCTACATGAGCTTTAGTCTATAGTCCACATCAGTCTACACGAGCTTTAGTCTATAGTCCACATCAGTCTACACGAGCTTTAGTCTATAGTCCACATCAGTCTACATGAGCTTTAGTCTATAGTCCACATCGGTCTACACGAGCTTTAGTCTATAGTCCACATCAGTCTACACGAGCTTTAGTCTATAGTCCAGATCAGTCTACATGAGCTTTAGTCTATAGTCCACATCGGTCTACACGAGCTTTAGTCTATAGTCCACATCAGTCTACACGAGCTTTAGTCTATAGCCCACATCAGTCTACATGAGCTTTAGTCTATAGCCCACATCAGTCTACATTAGCTTTAGTCTATAGCCCACATCAGTCTACATGAGCTTTAGTCTATAGTCCACATCAGTCTACATGAGCTTTAGTCTATAGTCCACATCAGTCTACACGAGCTTTAGTCTATAGTCCACATCAGTCTACATGAGCTTTAGTCTATAGTCCACATCAGTCTACATGAGCTTTAGTCTATAGTCCACATCAGTCTACATGAGCTTTAGTCTATAGCCCACATCAGTCTACATGAGCTTTAGTCTATAGTCCACATCAGTCTACATGAGCTTTAGTCTATAGTCCACATCGGTCTACACAAGCTTTAGTCTATAGTCCACATCAGTCTACATGAGCTTTAGTCTATAGTCCACATCAGTCTACATGAGCTTTAGTCTATAGTCCACATCAGTCTACACGAGCTTTAGTCTATAGTCCACATCAGTCTACATGAGCTTTAGTCTATAGCCCACATCAGTCTACATGAGCTTTAGTCTATAGTCCACATCAGTCTACACGAGCTTTAGTCTATAGTCCACATCAGTCTACACGAGCTTTAGTCTATAGTCCACATCAGTCTACACGAGCTTTAGTCTATAGTCCACATCAGTCTACATGAGCTTTAGTCTATAGTCCACATCAGTCTACATGAGCTTTAGTCTATAGCCCACATCGGTCTACACGAGCTTTAGTCTATAGTCCACATCAGTCTACACGAGCTTTAGTCTATAGTGCACATCAGTCTACATGAGCTTTAGTCTATAGTCCACATCAGTCTACATGAGCTTTAGTCTATAGTCCACATCAGTCTACATGAGCTTTAGTCTATAGCCCACATCGGTCTACACGAGCTTTAGTCTATAGTCCACATCAGTCTACATGAGCTTTAGTCTATAGTCCACATCAGTCTACACGAGCTGTAGTCTATAGCCCACATCAGTCTACATGAGCTTTAGTCTATAGTCCACATCAGTCTACACGAGCTTTAGTCTATAGTGCACATCAGTCTACATGAGCTTTAGTCTATAGTCCACATCAGTCTACATGAGCTTTAGTCTATAGTCCACATCAGTCTACATGAGCTTTAGTCTATAGTCCACATCAGTCTACACGAGCTTTAGTCTATAGTCCACATCAGTCTACATGAGCTTTAGTCTATAGTCCACATCAGTCTACATGAGCTTTAGTCTATAGCCCACATCAGTCTACACGAGCTTTAGTCTATAGTCCCACATCAGTCTACATGAGCTTTAGTCTATAGCCCACATCAGTCTACACGAGCTTTAGTCTATAGTCCACATCAGTCTACATGAGCTTTAGTCTATAGTCCACATCAGTCTACATGAGCTTTAGTCTATAGTCCACATCAGTCTACATGAGCTTTAGTCTATAGCCCACATCAGTCTACACGAGCTTTAGTCTATAGTCCACATCAGTCTACATGAGCTTTAGTCTATAGCCCACATCAGTCTACACGAGCTTTAGTCTATAGTCCACATCAGTCTACATGAGCTTTAGTCTATAGCCCACATCAGTCTACATGAGCTTTAGTCTATAGTCCACATCAGTCTACATGAGCTTTAGTCTATAGCCCACATCAGTCTACACGAGCTTTAGTCTATAGTCCACATCAGTCTACATGAGCTTTAGTCTATAGTCCACATCAGTCTACATGAGCTTTAGTCTATAGTCCACATCAGTCTACATGAGCTGTAGTCTATAGTCCACATCAGTCTACATGAGCTTTAGTCTATAGCCCACATCAGTCTACACGAGCTTTAGTCTATAGTCCACATCAGTCTACACGAGCTTTAGTCTATAGTCCACATCAGTCTACATGAGCTTTAGACTATAGTCCACATCAGTCTACATGAGCTTTAGTCTATAGTCCACATCAGTCTACATGAGCTTTAGTCTATAGTCCACATCAGTCTACATGAGCTTTAGTCTATAGCCCACATCAGTCTACATGAGCTTTAGTCTATAGTCCACATCAGTCTACATGAGCTTTAGTCTATAGCCCACATCAGTCTACACGAGCTTTAGTCTATAGTCCACATCAGTCTACACGAGCTTTAGTCTATAGTCCACATCAGTCTACATGAGCTTTAGTCTATAGCCCACATCAGTCTACACGAGCTTTAGTCTATAGTGCACATCAGTCTACATGAGCTTTAGTCTATAGCCCACATCAGTCTACATGAGCTTTAGTCTATAGTCCACATCAGTCTACATGAGCTTTAGTCTATAGCCCACATCAGTCTACATGAGCTTTAGTCTATAGCCCACATCAGTCTACATGAGCTTTAGTCTATAGTCCACATCAGTCTACATGAGCTTTAGTCTATAGCCCACATCAGTCTACATGAGCTTTAGTCTATAGCCCACATCAGTCTACATGAGCTTTAGTCTATAGTCCACATCAGTCTACACGAGCTTTAGTCTATAGTCCACATCAGTCTACATGAGCTTTAGTCTATAGCCCACATCAGTCTACATGAGCTTTAGTCTATAGCCCACATCAGTCTACACGAGCTTTAGTCTATAGTGCACATCAGTCTACATGAGCTTTAGTCTATAGCCCACATCAGTCTACATGAGCTTTAGTCTTTAGTCCACATCAGTCTACATGAGCTTTAGTCTTTAGTCCACATCGGTCTACACGAGCTTTAGTCTATAGTCCACATCAGTCTACATGAGCTTTAGTCTATAGTCCACATCAGTCTACATGAGCTTTAGTCTATAGTCCACATCAGTCTACATGAGCTTTAGTCTATAGTCCACATCAGTCTACATGAGCTTTAGTCTATAGTGCACATCAGTCTACATGAGCTTTAGTCTATAGTCCACATCGGTCTACACGAGCTTTAGTCTATAGTCCACATCAGTCTACATGAGCTTTAGTCTATAGTCCACATCAGTCTACATGAGCTTTAGTCTATAGTCCACATCAGTCTACACGAGCTTTAGTCTATAGTGCACATCAGTCTACATGAGCTTTAGTCTATAGTCCACATCAGTCTACACGAGCTTTAGTCTATAGTGCACATCAGTCTACATGAGCTTTAGTCTATAGTGCACATCAGTCTACATGAGCTTTAGTCTATAGTCCACATCGGTCTACACGAGCTTTAGTCTATAGTCCACATCAGTCTACACGAGCTTTAGTCTATAGTCCACATCAGTCTACATGAGCTTTAGTCTATAGTCCACATCAGTCTACACGAGCTTTAGTCTATAGTCCACATCAGTCTACACAAGCTTAAAGGCCTTTTTATGCTTCTCCGTCAACTCCACGCCGTAGCTACGCCGTCACTCCTACGGCGTCGTGGCCGTTTTATGGTTCTGCGTCGGGTTGTGTTGCATCGCGGTGCATTTCACCGCCAGAACGCTAGGGGGGTGGGGGTGTGACCAATCACAGCCCTTGTGGTCTGCGTCGCCTCGACGCGTAGTTACAATTTTTTGGAGGTGCACGTCGAGCTACGGCGGAGGGGTTCGCGTCGACGCAGAAGGGTCTGCGGGGGTACGCCGTCGATATGACGCAGAAGCATAAAAAGGCCTTTAGTCTATAGCCCACATCAGTCTACATGAGCTTTAGTCTATAGTCCACATCAGTCTACATGAGCTTTAGTCTATAGTCCACATCAGTCTACATGAGCTTTAGTCTATAGTCCACATCAGTCTACATGAGCTTTAGTCTATAGCCCACATCAGTCTACATGAGGGATTGCTCTAGTGTTGCCATTGTACATATGACTCCTAATGATCTCACACTGACTGCTATGCGCTCGGCAGATTGTTTCCCTCTCCGGGTGAAAGTGGGACTCCGTCTCTTCCTACACTCACATCCCGGAGGATGAGGGAATCCCTGACACGAAACAGGTAACTCCTCATCGCAGATCCATTGGATTTCTGTAAATGTACACCTTTATTTTTATAGCACTTTATACAGTACAGACTGTTTCACAGCAGCTTCACAGAGGTGACCGGAGAATAATGAACAGAGTTCAGCTGGAAAGTGGCTCTGAAAACAATAGTGAACTGTAGTTATTCAGCTGAAGACACTTCAGTTTTGGTTCAGTGTTGGTTTAATAACTGAAAGTTCAAGATGTTTTTAGTTCAAAAATAAAAATTAGTTCAATTCGGTGAGTTTTGTTGGGTAGACGCCACTAAAGTTGTGGTTTTATGCAAGCTCTTTAAATAACATTAGTGGATTATTGGAGCTAGGACATACAGTATGCTGTTGGTAAGGCCATCTAGTGGGATTTTGCTTTATGATATTTGAGTAATAAAGTGAAATGAAACTTGCGGTTGTCTTCAGGTTCCCCCAACCCTAGTTTCTTTGATGCAAGTCTTTGTGTTTATGCAGTAGTCCTTGTGTTAGCTCTGTGTCGACACTCAAACCCTCCTGTGTTCAGTTACTCCAGCCCGTCAGCGCTGACCCCGAGACTGCGCTCCACCTCCACACCCAACGTCAACATGCTCAGCACAACCCTGCCCGTACACACCAGCCAGATCCAGGTGACCACACACACACACACACACACACACACACACACACACACTCCTGTCTCACTGCTTCTCCACATCTCTACTGTCTCTCTCTTCACTGTGCTGTTGTTGTGCCGTGCTGGGAGTAGCTGGACTCGTCTCCGCGCTCCGGGTTTCATCAGCAGTGCTGTCTGAAGAGAAGAGTGGGTATTGTTCCTCTCTAAAGCGGCCAGGCGTGGGGTGGTGCTTGGCTGACAGAAGCTTCCTCACGCTGCCTGAGCTAAAGGGTGCTTTCTCACCTGGCTCGTTTTCTCTCTCGGTGCGGTTCGTTAAGACACAAATAAACACGGCAATCGCGCTCGGATCCGCACAGAAGCTATCGCCCCGAGATCGGCTGAACCAGGTGGTCTCGGGTCTCGGCCCTCTCACCCCAAGTTTTGTTTAAGTTTAAGTTTTGTTGTACTTAAAACACACTTGTTTTAAGTACAAGGGGCTTAAAATGCTTGAATTTGACTTTTTGAAATTTAAGTCCTGGAAAATCCGTAAACAGCCATATTTATGAAAAGGTACTTTTTTTCATTATTGAAAGTCAATATATGTGAAACTAGTGTTTAATTTTAAAGATATAGATATCGAGCCATTTCACATGGCTATGAGTGTGATATTGCTCATAAATATCCAAGTATATATATTACAGCTTTCATTCAGGTCAATCATACATTAATAAAAAATCAGTTTGAATAAGGAAAGCGATATCTTTGTCATATCCTTTCAGTGGTTAAAGTTGCCACAGTCATTGCGTCTGCTGCACTTTATTTGTGCCATTTAGTTTTATTGGTTTATTTTTGTTTATCTATTTACTTTCTTTATAAGTTGAAAGATAATAAAGATTATTGTTTGATAATTGAGATCTCTGATTGAAGTCCTTAGAAAACCCAAAGTCCTGGAATATCATTTGACAGTCCTTGTACGAACCCTGAGAGAAAACAATCCGACCGAACGGACCAACGAACTAAGCGCTATCATAATTCATAACGGGAAATGTTATATAAAAAGCAGCAGTGTCTGAGATTCTGCACATTAGTTATCGCAGTTGAAAACGTACTCGGTTACCTAACGTAACCTCGGTTCTCTCTAGGTGAGAAATACACAACGGTAAAGTCATCTTTGCTCAAGATATGAATCCAGAAATGTATCCTTAAATTTGTATATATTGTCAACGCAGTGCAGCAGCAGGCAGACCTAGAGCAGGCTGTCTAGCGTGCCCATTGGCTGCCTCGCGGCAACTGCAGCAGCCTACCACTGAGCCAGGCGTGACGTAATGCCCAATGAGGACGCGTCGCGCCCTCACACGTCATAGCCCGCCAGAATGTGGGTGGCTTAGAGTATAAAAGGAAGGGCTCAGGGGCTGCTTAGCTGGTTTTTCATCGCCTGAAGCGAAGTGAGCTCCGGGCGCGATCACGGCAGGGAACGCAGTACTCGTTCCCTTATCTAGAGAGAACCGAGGTTATGTTAGGTAACCGAATACGTTCTCTTACGAGAGGTTCTCTCGTACTGCGTAATAGTATTACGGAACGGGAACCCCTTGTCAACGCCGTGCGCGCCAAGCATCCACTATATGAGTCCCAGGGGGGACGCCCCGGGGGACACAGATAAGTGGGACTCAGGCGGCTAACAGAGTGGGCCCGCACATGTACATAAGCATACTTTCTATACAAAGAGCGGCATCGCCGGTCTATACTGAACTCATCGACCCTTATAGCGCAGCTCAACCAGGGCAGTCGTTAGAGACTTTAGACTGAAAGGAGTCTAGCCTGCAGGGCGGGAACTTCCAGGTTATAAAACCTAACAAATGTAGAGGGGGAGGCCCAGCCTGCCGCCGTACAAATGTCATGAATAGAAATCCCACTGGACCAAGCCCACGAGGAGGCCATGCCTCTGGTGGAGTGAGCCCTGACAACCCAGCAATAGCGTCCACTATCCATCTGGAAAGACTGTGTTTCGAGGCGGCGAGACCCTTGGTGCGCACACCAAATGAAACAAAAAGCTGCTCCGAGCGCCTGAAGGCGGCGGAGCGCGTGATGTAAATTCTCAGCGCTCTGACAGGGCAAAGGAGGTTCGCGTCGACCTCGCTGCCGGATGCAAAGCTGAGAGTGAGATGATCTGCGCTCTGAAGGGGGTGCCGATCGCTTTGGGGACATAGCCATGTCTCGGTTTAAGGACGACTTTAGAGTCATTAGGTCCAAACTCGAGACACGCGGCGTTGACAGATAACGGGTGCAAGTCACCCACACGTTTAACTGATGCTAAGGCGATCAGAAACGCGGTTTTGAGTGCGAGGTGTATCAGATCCACAAGAGTGTAACGGTTCAAAGGGATGCGCTTTCAGAGCCTCCAGGACCAAGGAAATGTTGGCCGCGGGGATTCATCCTCCTGGCTCCTCTTAGGAAGCAGATGATGAGCTCGTTGCTTCCTATTGCCTGGCCGCGCGCCGACTCTGCGAACGCTGCGATGGCCGCAACATATACTTTGAGCGTGGCGGGACCTGCCCATGTCCAACAGCTCTTGAAGGAAGCAAAGCACCCATGAAACCCCACAAGCTTGTGGTTCTAAGCCTTTGTCAGTGGACCATTTAGTAAACACAGACCATTTGGACGCATAAAGCCGCCTGGTAGAGGGGGCTCTAGACTGCGTGATCGTGTTCACGACCCCTTCTGGCAGAGCAACGGGATCTGTTGATTATCCTTGCATGCAGAGACCAGCGCTCTGGATGAGGATGCCAAATCGACCCGCCGGCTTGGGAAAGGAGGTCTTTCCTCACCGGGATCGGCCATGGGGCTGAGTCTGACAGCCGCACCAACTCCGGTAACCATGTCTGGTTCTCCCATCGGGGGGGCTATGAGGAGCACCGAATGGCGTTGTTTCCCTGATTCTCCTGATTACCTGTGGTAACATTGAGACCGGGGGGAATGCGTAGAACGGGCAGCTGGGCCACGTTTGGTACAGGGCGTCTTCGTTCTTCGAAAAGAACCTTGGGCAGTGGGCGTTATCTTTCGACGCAAATAGGTCGACTTTCGCCCTGCCACAGTAGGTGGACTGTCTGCGGGTGCAAGGACCATTCCCCCGGGGGAACGTTGTCCCTGGACAGTTTGTCCGGGCCGTCGTTCAGGCGTCCCGGCACATGTGCGGCTCTGAGCGAGCGCAGTGAGTGCTGAGCCCAAACGAGCTGGCGTTCCGCCAGATCTGACACCGCCCAGGCGGTTCACTTAGGACAACACAGACATGTTGTCCGTGCGAACCAGTACGTGGTGGCCCCGAAGAGATGGGAGGAAGTATTTCAAAGTGTTCTCGACCGCTATCATCTCCAGACAGTTTATTTGAAGGCACTTCTCCGGGTCTGACCAGAGGCCAAAGACTGGTCTGCCCTCGAAAAGACCGCCCCAACCTAGGCAAGAGACAACTCCCATTGTCACTCCCTGCTGATACCAGTCGGTTAGGTTAGCACTATCCAGGGCTGCAGAACTGAAACAAAGCTCTGAGTCACTCTGATTCGCGAGCCGCATTCAGCCAGCGTTGGGGTGCGCAGGGCGCATACGCAATAGACCCAGCCGGAGCACTGCTGCGGCTGAAGTCATAAAGCCCAGCATTCTCTGAAACGTTTTTCAGGGGAAAAACACTGCCTTTCTGGAAAGACGCGGCCAGACGCTGAACACAGCGCGTGCCATTTGTCTGGTCATGAGCATTTTGAACGGTCTCCTCATGAGAGCTTTGTTCAAATGTCTCAGATCTAGTATAGGTCTGAGAGCTCCGTCCTGCTTGGGCACGAGAAAATAACGGCTGTAAAAGCCTGACTCGCTCATAGAAGATGTACCGGCTCTATCGCCCCCTTGCACAGCAGTTTTGCTATTTCTGCGCGAAGTAGGTGTGCTACTTCTGAGTTCACGCTCGTCTCGGTCCGGGCTCGAAAGCTGTCTGCTGTCCGGGCTCGAAAGCACAATTGTGGTGAGGGGGGAAAACGAAGCTCGAACGGAAAGTTCCGGCGAGCATTCGCGGGCGACAACGGGCTCCGGTGGTCTCTGGGCGCTGCGTTTCTTCTTCTGCGGGCCACTGGAGAGAGGCGGAGCGACAGCTTCGGCGTCGAACACGGCAAGCCGAGCCCGCAGGGTCGACATTGGCAGTTCTTCGCAGTGGATGCAGCCTCCCGAAGAGAGAGCGAGGGCTGCATGGTCACGGCCCAGGCAGAGAGCGCAGATCAGGTGGCGGTCTCCATCGCTGAGCGTGGCTCTGCAAGAGCCACAGGAAAAACGTGCCATTTTGCAACAAATGCCTCGTGCTTTTTCAGACACGCGAGTCGCGGCGGTGAACTCACGGAGAGATAGTGATAAAAAGGATACTTTCTGTCGCCGGATACTAGCGTAGCAGGCACGGATGGCTGAAGGTGGCAAAGATGGCCGGCTTCCTCAGACGCTGTCCTAAGCTTGCTTGGTCGCTTGTTTCAACGGCTGACGGCTTCTCTCGGAGTCCAGCGATGCGTAGAGCTCGCTGAAGAGATGAAAAAACAGCTAAGCAGCCCCCGAGTCCTTCCTTTTATACGCTAAGCCACCCCCATTCTGGCGGGCTATGACGCGTGAGGCGTCCTCATTGGGCGTGACGTCGGGCCCGGCTCAGTGGTAGGCTGCTGCAGTTGCCGCAAGGCAGTCAATAAGCACGCTAGACAGCCTGCTCTAGGTCTGCCTGCTGCTGCACTGCGTTGACAATATATACAAATTTAAGGATACTGTGGCGAGCAGGAGAAGGTCGAGGGACGTGAGAGCGGCAGGAAACTCTGACCAATAAGAGCGGCAGGAAACTCTGACCAATAAGAGGACCGCTTAACTCACATGTGACCTGAAATAAACACATGTTGCTATGCTTTGAAATGTTGCCGTGTGAAAGCGAACCGGGCCAAGAGGAACATGCAGCATTGTAATAAAGAAGTGCCTGGCTGGGAAATGAGCGAGCGATGTCAGGTGTGAGTGACAGCAGTGTGAGTGACAGCAGTGTGAGTGACAGCAGTGTGAGTGACAGCAGTGTGAGTGAGCTGGGTCAGGCTATGAGCTGCTGTGCTGAACACACTCATGCTGCCATGAAGCCTTCTCTACAGCACAACAGCTGCCGACTCCAAACACCAACTCGGACATATAGTATTATGATATATTTTAAGCCTGGAAATAGTCTAGCTGTGCAGACTGGGACTGTTGTAACATTTTGCTTTAATATCTGTAATGTACAAAGAGTGCATTTATTTCTAAAGCAGCAAACACGCTTAAATATTACACATTTTGGAAGTATTTTGTGTGCTCTTCGTGGGTCCAGTAGACATAAATGGGTAAAGTAGTGTTGCGTCCCTGCACATCAGCGCAGCTAGAACATTTCTAATAAACATTTATGTGAACGTTTTATACAGTTCATCAAATTAATCGAGAGAATCTGTGTCTGATTAATGTACATTACTACAGATCGTAAAGCAGCTGTGAGTAACAGCCAGTGTATTGTGCGCTGAGAGAGCATGAGGTTTCTGTCTTTGCAAGCTCTAAAGCATTGTTCTTTGCTTCTGTTCTGTGCATTGAAATGCATCATAACATTTGCAACACTACAGGACATTGTGTAAAGTGCTCAAGCAACACGCTTCTGTCTTGCAGTGTGAAAAGATTGAACAGTTGTGTGTTATTTCCTGATATTTGTTCTTCTGTTTGCGTTTCTTCTAGGATGCCATGCGTGTTCACAGCTCAGGTGAGAATGAAACGGCAGAGCAGATTGATGTGAATCCGATGAGAAATGCCTTTGCTGTGGTGTAGTGTTGGCCTGATGTATACTAGTTTCCCATGTGTCTTCAGCTGGCGGTTCCCCGGCTCAGAGCCCCACGGCCCGGACCCAGCCCAGCATCCCCACCGCGGCCCCGAGAGAGCGCACGGCCCTCAGCCCGCAGGACAAACTCACCATCGTAAGCTCAGACCTCTCCTCTTCTCTTCTCTCTTTATAGCGATACACCAAACCCACCATTCAGGTCGTATCACGATTTTTGACCCACGATTGTCACGACACGCATACAAAAAGGGTGATAGTCCAAGTGCAGTTTTATTGGGTAATCCGTAATCATAAATCCAGGAACAGGCAAAAGGTCAAGGTCCATGTAAGCAGTCCAAAACAAGAAATAAACACTTAACCAAACCAAGACTGACTCTGGGAAGCGGGTGACAACATACAAGGATTCCAGAACAAGTGATTAAACAGACAGGGTATAAATAGACAGACACTAACAAGGTGAGTGGGAGCAGCTGAGTGTGATAATGAATAATGAGTCCGACAAGGGTGATGGGGATTGTAGTCCAATAAACACCTGTGGGGGAAGAGGACCTCTAGTGGCTACCCAGGGGACATCACCCAGACATTGTGACAACGATTCGATACAAACCGTGATTCTTTAGAAAGACTTTGAGAGAAAAAAAAAGATTTTTATTAAATAACATTTGAATCTTCTATAAATATTATATTTGTGAGTCTTCATTTTCTTTTATTTGCCTACTCCGGTTGTTGTTAAAACTCACTAGATATAGTTTATTCTGTGCATTTTGGGCACTTTTTGTTTGAAATCATATTTGTTCTGTCCATCAAAAGTGTGCTTTTACTGGTAATCGCAAAGATTAACGCATTAATTCCCCCGGCCATAGTTATTATGCTTGTTGTTGTTGACGTTGTACAAGCAGCATGTGGCGGTTGGTCGGTGTGGTGTAAGTCCTGCCCCTCCTCCACTGTGATTAGACGGTTGGGTAAAAGTGACCGTGATGAGCACTGCACTTACCCAGAGTTTAACATTCTTCTCTCGGCGGCATGTAAAAAACGCAGAGCGCTCAGCGCCTCTTTACACTCATGGCTTTTAAAAAACGTGCCGCTCCCATTGAAAACAAATGGAAAAAATACTTCAGCCGCGTGAAAAAACGCTTTGGTGGACACACGGCCTAAGGCCCCGATCACACCAAACGCATTTTTCAGGTTCGAAAGTGCGAGGCGCACAGCACTGCCCCGATCACACTGAACGATCAGTACTCTGCGTTTTTTATGTTGCTAGGCAACCACCGAAACAGCTGTCCTGTCAGTCAAGTTAACGTCAAATTAGCTTTCTATTAACTTTATTTACTTTCTGTATTCTGTTAACATTGTGGTAGTTACGGTCCGTGAAGTCGTTAGCTCCTGGTAACCCGCGAGAGCACCACAAGTTTATCCTCCATCATTGCACTTTCCGGGTGTTCAAAGCCACTCATCACTACAATGGAAGGCCCGCCTCTCCATTCATTCGATTGGACAGGGGGAAAAAACGTGATGACGTGGGGCACTTTTTCTGCTTGTAGTTGATTTTTTTTTTTTTACTGCAAAAACGCGAGGTGCAACGGACGGTAAAACGCGAGGCGCAGCAGACGGTAAAACGCGAGGGGCAGCAGACTGTAAAGCACGAGGCGCAGCAGACGGTAAAACGCGAGGCGCAGCGGACGGTAAAA
The DNA here is from genome assembly GCA_033366665.1 of Phoxinus dragarum. Classification (NCBI taxonomy): domain Eukaryota; kingdom Metazoa; phylum Chordata; class Actinopteri; order Cypriniformes; family Leuciscidae; genus Phoxinus; species Phoxinus dragarum. Next base: position 91,573 of record JARPMJ010002967.1, read on the forward strand.
CGCGAGGCGCAGCGGACGGTAAAACGCGAGGCGCAGTGGACGGTAAAACGAGAGGCGCAGCGGGCGGTTAAACGCGAGGCGCAGCAGACGGTAAAACGCGTATTACGCGCACTTTTCAGAACGATGAGCTTTATAAAAATCTATGTGTTTCAGAAAGGCGGAGCATAGATGAGCAACAATAATGTACAGTATGTGTAAAATAATGACTTTTTTAAGCTAAAACCATGTAAACGCATTGCATTAAACCAAAAACACAAATTCATGTTTTTTTTTGTGCTAACACCAGTTATTGTTATTTAGCGGCCACGGGATAAAAGAGACTCCAGCTATTACTGGGAGATTGAAGCTAACGAGGTGATGCTGCTGAACCGGATCGGGTCGGGCTCCTTCGGGACCGTATTCAAAGGGAAATGGCACGGTAAGCCTCGGTTTAATCTCGCCAGCTTCAGTCTCTAAATACCCGGTTAACTGGCGCTGTAACTCACTGTAGGAGATGTGGCTGTGAAGATATTAAAGGTCACCAACCCAACCCCGGAGCAGTTTCAGGCCTTCCGCAACGAGGTGGCAGTTCTCAGGTGAGATGCTAATGTGATAACTGCTAACTTCCCTGAGTTTATGAGGGATGGGGTTTTAGAGCAGTGTCGATGGCTTTGTCGATTGGCATATTACAGTAATTGTTTACCCAGAACTGAATATTCTGTCCCCACGTACTCATTTAATGGTTTAATGATAGTTCTGTTGAGTGAACTTATTGCCATTACAATATAACTTACAGTTACATTTAACACCACTAGTCTTCTAATTGATTGCAAACACACAGGAGAGCAATTGCTTGTAAAATTGTTTACAAAATTGGGCTGATTTTTTCACCAGCTGAGCTTTTTTACACGCCTGGTGTGGCTACAGGTTTGGATAAATAAAGGCCGGTCTCAAATAGAGGCCGGGTCTTTTTTTAGTTTCGGGTTGTATGTATTTAATCTTCTAAAACCCGTCAGATCGTCTGTTTAAGCCAGTTATATGGTGTAGATTGGGCACGCAAGAGAGCCCTGCGCATTTGGGCGGGAGCTGTTAGCGCAAGCAAGGCAGGAGGTATCGCACACCGGACGAGATGCGCCGCGCCGCATCTATGTATCGCACACCGGACGAGAAGCGCCGCACCGCGTCTATGTATCGCACACCGGACGAAATGTGCCGTGCCGCGTCTATGTATCGCACACCGGACGAGAAGCGCCGCGCCACGTCTATGACAACTCGAGTTATCACACACCGGACGAGAAGCACCGCGCCGCGTCTGTGACAACTCGAGTTATCACACACCGGACGAGAAGCACCGCGCCGCGTCTGTGACAACTCGAGTTATCACACACCGGACGAGAAGCACCGCGCCGCGTCTGTGACAACTCGAGTTATCACACACCGGACGAGAAGCACCGCGCCGCGTCTGTGACAACTCGCGTTATCGCACACCGGACGAGAAGCGCGCGCGTGCAGCGTTTATGACAACTCGAGTTATCTGACGCGCACTTTGTCAGTTTATGGTCAGCAATATTGTTATGTTTAAGGACATTATGGAATTAAGATCATGTCTATGTTATGATTGTACTGTACAATTAAATACAATCGTTGCTAAGTCTACACTACAGTCTGAATTCACTTTACCTCAGAGCGTCCGTTAACTGAATTGAGAATATCATCTGAAAATCCGATAACATCAGCAATTTTCATTCAACCAGCTGATTTCTGTAAATGAATGTAAAGCTAAATGTATATTGCAGCTAGGGCTGCAACGATTAGTCGACATTGTCGACAATGTCGACAATAAAAAATTGTCGACAAATATCTTTGTTGTCGAGTAGTCGTTTGATCTCACGTGACCAATGTATGGGCCTGCAATATCGCGTTTTGACCGCTACGACGCTGTAGCGCTAGAGAGTAATGCAGCCGTTACAAATGCTTTTGCGGTAGAAGAAAAAACAGCGCGAATTACATAGACAGTAAATAAACGGCGAAATATGGCGGAGTGTAAACGAGTTCGGACCATTAAGGTGTGGGAAAGTTTCACAAAACTGCCAACTAAAAATGCTGTCATGTGCAATAAAGGCTGAGCTTGCGTTTCACGGGAACACAACATATGTTGGAGCACTTAAGAGAAAGCATCCCGGATCAAAAGGAGCCGGTGAGAGGTGAGTGTTCAATCTCCAGGTGAAGCTAATACTAACTAGTTGTAAATCTCTTTATTAGAGAATGCAATACTACCATTAATAAAAGTGATAATATTAAAAATGATAATATAAATACAGTAATGTGATTATTTATTTTGCATAGAATAAAGCTTGATCGAGCTTAGGAGTCAGTCAGGGCTGTTTTTATTATTGTAGCCTAACACTATTAGGTAAATACGTTAGCTATTACATTAATATAAACACAATGAACTAACATGAACAAAAATGTTAACAAAAATGAATGTTACAAATGTGCTGCTCATATTAGTTAGCTCATGTTAGTAAATACATTAATGTTAACAAATTAAACTGTTATCTTAGTGTGAATTGCTTCTAGATTTCAAACTAAACACCCAGTAAAGATGACTAAACAACAGTTTAACCACTAAGAGAGTTAAAATAAAACGTTTTTTCTTTGCAAAAAAGACATTTTCTTTGCATTCCTGCAACATCCACAAAACGGATCTTCTCAGCTGCAGGAAACATTTGCTCACAAAAAAGAGCAAGCTTGTCACGTGAACATATTGATATGCTGACCTTCGTTCATTTTAATTCAGCACTTATTTGAAAATCCAAAAAAGCCAGTGCAGAAAGGACACTTGTTACTTACTGCTTTTCATTAAACTAAACACTTGGTTTTAGAAATAAAGCTCTTAATACTGCTGCCAAGACATATTTACATTCAAACATATTTTTGTCTGCAATGCAGCTGATTTATTTTTGTTGACCTGTTTAGTTGGAGGTTCATTAAAGTTAATTAAAACACCATTTCAAAAGCTGAAGTGATTATTATTATTTTTTTAAAGATTATAATATGTATAACTCAATGTTTTAACTTATTGAAAAGGCTGAATAATCATTCCAAACTTACTGATTAGTCGTCAATATAATCGACGATTAGTCGATTAATCGGTCCAATAATCGTTAGATTAATCGATTATCAAAATAATCGTTTGTTGCAGCCCTAATTGCAGCGCAGGGTGAAGTCTCAACACTAAATTAAAGGCCTGTCTCATATAGACGCCTGTCTCCAATACAAGCCGGTGCAGTTCGACGATTTGGGAAAATAAAAGCCCGGGCTATTATTTGAAGTTTTACGGTAAACAAAAACTAAAAAATGGCAAGAAAAAGTAGCTTCTATTTTTAAAACAATTTGCTCCTTTTTTCACATTTTTTCGCATGCATAAGTAAAGTTAAAGATTCACGCTTGATAGACTTGTTTTGGTCTGATTGCATTTTTTCAGTTTGTGGGCAACTTCAGTTACTTGGCACCCACTCTTGGTGGGCCATGTTACCCGCTCTCTGTAGGCCATGTTACCCTCTCTCTGTGGGCCATGTTACCCTCTCTCTGTGGGCCATGTTACCCTCTCTCTGTGGGCCATGTTACCCTCTCTCTGTGGGCCATGTTACCCTCTCTCTGTGGGCCATGTTACCCGCTCTCTGTGGACCATGTTACCCGCTCTCTGTGGGCCATGTTACCCGCTCTCGGTGGGCCATGTTACCCGCTCTCGGTGGGCCATGTTACCCTCTCTCTGTGGGCCATGTTACCATCTCTCGGTGGGCCATGTTACCCTCTCTCGGTGGGCCATGTTACCATCTCTCGGTGGGCCATGTTACCCTCTCTCTGTGGGCCATGTTACCATCTCTCGGTGGGCCATGTTACCCTCTCTCTGTGGGCCATGTTACCATCTCTCGGTGGGCCATGTTACCCTCTTGGTGGGCCATGTTACCCTCTCTCGGTGGGCCATGTTACCCTCTCTCTGTGGGCCATGTTACCCGGTCTCTGTGGGCCATATTACCCGCTCTCGGTGGGCCATGTTATGCTCTCTGTGTGGGCCATGTTACCCTCTCTCGGTGGCCATGTTACCCGCTCTCTGTGGGCCATGTTACCCTCTCTCTTTGGGCCATGTTACTTGTTCTCTGTGGGCCATGTTAGCCGCTCTCTGTGGGCCATGTTACCCTCTCTCTGTGGGCCATGTTACCCGCTCTCGGTGGGCCATGTTACCCTCACTCTGTGGGCCATGTTACCAGCTCTCGGTTGGCCATGTTACCCTCTCTCTGTGGGCCATGTTACCCTCTCTCGGTGGCCATGTTACCCTCTCTCTGTGGGCCATGTTACCCTCTCTCTGTGGGCCATGTTACCCGCTCTCTGTGGGCCATGTTACCCGCTCTCTGTGGGCCATGTTACCCTCTCTCTGTGGGCCATGTTACCCTCTCTCTGTGGGCCATGTTACCCGGTCTCTGTGGGCCATGTTACCTGCTCTCGGTGGGCCATGTTACCCTCTCTCTGTGGGCCATGTTACCCTCTCTCGGTGGCCATGTTACCCTCTCTCTGTGGGCCATGTTACCCTCTCTCTGTGGGCCATGTTACCCGCTCTCTGTGGGCCATGTTACCCTCTCTCTGTGGGCCATGTTACCCGATCTCTGTGGGACATGTTACCCTCTCTCTGTGGGCCATGTTACCCGGTCTCTGTGGGCCATGTTACCTGCTCTCGGTGGGCCATGTTACCCTCTCTCTGTGGGCCATGTTACCCTCTCTCTGTGGGCCATGTTACCCTCTCTTTGTGTGCCATGTTACCCTCTCTCGGTGGGCCATGTTACCCTCTTGGTGGGCCATGTTACCCGCTCTCGGTGGGCCATGTTACCCTCTCTCTGTGGGGCCATGTTACCCGCTCTCGGTGGGCCATGTTACCCTCTCTCTGTGGGCCATGTTACCCTCTCTCGGTGGGCCGTGTTACCAGCTCTCGGTTGGCCATGTTACCCTCTCTCGGTTGGCCATGTTACCCTCTCTCGGTGGGCCATGTTACCCGCTCTCAGTGGGCCATGTTACCTGCTGTCGGTGGGCCATGTTAACCCCTCTCGGTGGGCCATGTTACCTGCTCTCGGTTGGCCATGTTACCCTCTCTCTGTGGGCCATGTTACCCGCTCTTGGTGGGCCATATTACCCGCTCTCGGTGGGCCATGTTACCCGCTCTCGGTGGGCCATGTTACCTGCTCTCGGTTGGCCATGTTACCCTCTCTCTGTGGGCCATGTTACCCGCTCTCAGTGTGCCATGTTACCCTCTCGCTGTGGGCCATGTTACCCGCTCTCTGTGGACCATGTTACCCTCTCTCTGTGGGCCATGTTACCCTCTCTCTGTGGGTCATGTTACCCGCTCTCTGTGGGCCATGTTACCCGCTCTCGGTGGGCCATGTTACCCTCTCTCTGTGGGTCATGTTACCTGCTCTCTGTGGGCCATGTTACCCTCTCTCTGTAGGCCATGTTACCCGCTCTCTGTGGGCCATGTTACCCGCTCTCGGTGGGCCATGTTACCCTCTCTCTGTGGGTCATGTTACCTGCTCTCTGTGGGCCATGTTACCCTCTCTCTGTGGGCCATGTTACCCTCTCTCAGTAGGCCATGTTACCCGCTCTCTGTGGGCCATGTTACCTTCTCTCTGTGGGCCATGTTACCCGGTCTCTGTGGGCCATGTTACCCGCTCTCAGTAGGCCATGTTACCCGCTCTCAGTAGGCCATGTTACCCTCTCTCTGTGGGCCATGTTACCCTCTCTCTGTGGGCCATGTTACCCACTCTCAGTAGGCCATGTTACCCTCTCTCTGTGGGCCATGTTACCCTCTCTCTGTGGGCCATGTTACCTGCTCTCTGTGGGCCATGTTACCCTCTCTCTGTGGGCCATGTTACCCTCTCTCTGTGGGCCATGTTACCCTCTCTCTGTGGGCCATGTCACCCTCTCTCTGTGGGCCATGTCACCCTCTCTCTGTGGGCCATGTTACCCTCTCTCTGTGGGGCCATATTACCCTCTCTCTGTGGGCCATGTTACCCGTTCTCTGTGGGCCATGTTACCCGCTCTCTGTGGGCCATGTTACCCGCTCTCTGTGGGCCATGTTACCCGCTCTCGGTGGGCCATGTTACCCGCTCTCGGTGGGCCCATGTTACCCTCTCTCTGTGGGCCATGTTACCCTCTCTCTGTGGGCCATGTTACCATCTCTCGGTGGGCCATGTTACCCTCTTGGTGGGCCATGTTACCCTCTCTCGGTGGGCCATGTTACCCTCTCTCTGTGGGCCATGTTACCCGGTCTCTGTGGGCCATGTTACCCGCTCTCGGTGGGCCATGTTACCCTCTCTCTGTGGGCCATGTTACCCTCTCTCGGTGGCCATGTTACCCGCTCTCTGTGGGCCATGTTACCCTCTCTCTGTGGGCCATGTTACCCTCTCTCGGTGGGCCATGTTACCCTCTCTCTGTGTGCCATGTTACCCTCTCTTGGTGGGCCATGTTACCATCTCTCGGGTGGGCCATGTTACCCGCTCTCGGTGGGCCATGTTACCCTCTCTCTGTTGGCCATGTTACCCGCTCTCGGTGGGCCATGTCACCCTCTCTCTGTGGGCCATGTTACCCTCTCTCTGTGGGCCATGTTACCCGCTCTCTGTGGGCCATGTTACCCGCTCTCTGTGGGCATGTTACCCTCTCTCTGTGGGCCATGTTACCCGGTCTCTGTGGGCCATGTTACCCGCTCTCTGTGGGCCATGTTACCCTCTCTCTGTGGGCCATGTTACCCGCTCTCGGTGGGCCATGTTACCCTCTCTCGGTGGGCCATGTTACCCACTCTCTGTGGGCCATGTTACCCGATCTCTGTGGGACATGTTACCCTCTCTCTGTGGGCCATGTTACCCGGTCTCTGTGGGCCATGTTACCCGCTCTCTGTGGGCCATGTTACCCTCTCTCTGTGGGCCATGTTACCCGGTCTCTGTGGGCCATGTTACCCGGTCTCTGTGGGCCCATGTTACCCGCTCTCTGTGGGCCATGTTACCCGCTCTCGGTGGGCCATGTTACCCTCTCTCTGTGGGCCATGTTACCCTCTCTCTGTGGGCCATGTTACCCTCTCTCTGTGTGCCATGTTACCCTCTCTCGGTGGGCCATGTTACCCTCTTGGTGGGCCATGTTACCCGCTCTCGGTGGGGCCATGTTACCCTCTCTCTGTGGGCCATGTTACCCGCTCTCGGTGGGCCATGTTACCCTCTCTGTGGGCCATGTTACCCTCTCTCTGTGTGCCATGTTACCCTCTCTCAGTGGGCCATGTTACCCTCTTGGTGGGCCATGTTACCCGCTCTCGGTGGGCCATGTTACCCACTCTCGGTGGGCCATGTTACCCTCTCTCTGTGGCCATGTTACCCGCTCTCTGTGGGCCATGTTACCCTCTCTCGGTGGGCCATGTTACCCGCTCTCAGTGGGCCATGTTACCCGCTGATGGTGGGCCATGTTACCCGCTCTCGGTGGGCCATGTTACCTGCTCTCGGTTGGCCATGTTACCCTCTCTCTGTGTGCCATGTTACCCTCTCTCGGTGGGCCATGTTACCCTCTCGGTGGGCCATGTTACCCGCTCTCGGTGGGCCATGTTACCCGCTCTCGGTGGGCCATGTTACCCGCTCTCGGTGGGCCATATTACCCTCTCTCTGTGGGCCATGTTACCCGCTCTCAGTGGGCCATGTTACCCGCTCTCGGTGGGCCATGTTACCCGCTCTCTGTGGGCCATGTTACCCGCTGTCGATGGGCCATGTTATCCGCTCTCTGTGGGCCATGTTACCCGCTGTCGGTGGGCCATGTTATCCGCTCTCTGTGGGCCATGTTACCCTCTCTCTGTGGGCCATGTTATCCGCTCTCGGTTGGCCATGTTATCCGCTCTCTGTGGGCCATGTTACCCGCTCTCGGTTGGCCATGTTACCCGCTCTCGGTTGGCCATGTTACCCTCTCTCGGTGGGCCATGTTACCCGCTCTCTGTGGGCCATGTTACCCGCTGTCGGTGGGCCATGTTATCCGCTCTCTGTGGGCCATGTTACCCTCTCTCTGTGGGCCATGTTACCCTCTCTCTGTGGGCCATGTTACCCACTCTCGGTGGGCCATGTTACCCGCTCTCGGTGGGCGATGTTACCCATTCTCATGGGCCATGTTATCCATTATCCCAAGGTTACCGTAGTCAGGTGGATATGGCCCGCATCCAGACCAGATATGGACCTGCACCCAAAGATGACCAAAACATAGCCCTGAATCTCAATGACACGACAACTAGACAAGCCCGAGAGACAGATCACCATTGATTACCATCACCTCTCGATGGGGAGAACAGAACATATTAACCTGCCTGAAACTCATGGCCATTCTTACCAGTCCTGGGGTGTTTTTCTCGTACAACGACATAACTCGCTGCTTAACTACCATAGTACGATGCATCGTTAAAGAAATCAACTAGCTAGTCACGACCGTAATGTTGCAAATTGGTCGTTCAACCACGTTGGGTAATGATGTCACGCACGTGGTGGAGTAATAACTACTTTTAATTAATCAGTTTGAGATCGAATTATGTTAGATGTTTTGCTATAAATTACGAACATGACTCTGAGGACTGTTTCTCATTTTCTCATTTATTTTGCTTTATTTCCGGATTCAATCATAGGCTCGTTCTTACATTGTAGAGCATGTTCGCACATGCGCTCTCTTCAAAAACGACGCTTTAAATCTCTTTACAAACTAAAAGACGTAAATTACATTTGTGTGTATTTTAAATAAAAGACACAGGTTGTACTGAATGTCAGCTTGCTTATTTGGCTCAAGATTAGTATTTATTGAGTCCACACGTCATGCAAACAAGAAACTCTGCTTTTAGCCACAGATCGAGAGCTGACGTTACAAATTCACAACTTTGCAATGCTGTTTGGAAATGTACGTTGGCCGATGGTTTCGGGAAACACAGACTCGCTGAACTTTGCTAATATCGACGGAACTTGTGACCATAGTTGGTAACAGTTGTTAGGCCGTCATGTTCTCATTTGCTCCGACAATACCTCAGCCGTGCTCCATCTGAACCACCAGGCTGGCACGGAATCCAGCGGGTCTCTACAGCTTATTTACAAAATCCTAACATGGTGCGACTAACTTCACTGAGGGCGGCTCATATTTTGGAAGCATGTAAACAGACAGCGGATGCTCTTTTCAGGGATCTATTACATCCTGGAGAATGGAGGCTTCATCCAGAGAAAGTGGAGATCAGGAGATCTGGCTACGGTTTGGAAGAGCAGAGGTGGATATTTTTGCTTCAGAGATGATCACTCACTGTGGCTTATGGTCCTCCAATGATATGGCTTCTTCCACACTACATATCTATTATATTTTTCTGCATGGCATGGGGGGCATGCGATCGATCCTGCACAATTTCAAGAGTCTTAAGCTTTCTTCAACATTTACTGAATTGAGGGCAAGGCGACTTCCAAATTGAAAGTGTACATTACTGCACGAGATTTTAGAGGAGCGTTCCTTTGGTGGGTGGTATCCCACATTACTATGCTGTATATGTCATCCGCGGTCAGTGGGAATGAAACCCAATGCTAGTGACGGATGTAACTGTGGTTCTGTGGATCCACAGTGGTGGAATGTCCCTGAATGGGACAACGGCTCGTGAAAAGCCACAGCTACGTTATGCAGGCTGTGTGCATTTGTCTGTGGATTGACTGTTTTGAAACTTATATGGTAGTTACATAGCCTCTAGACCTCTGCATTCATGATAAAGCCAGGAAATTTGCTTTTTGACAATATGGGACATCTAGCGGTGAATTTGTATTTTGCATTCAAACGCCTCGCTTTTTCAAATTCGTGTTGCAACTACGGTAGCCGTTATGTACCAAGAAGCGATGACAACATGTTTTCTAATAGTGCTTCATCAAGTTTCTTTCGGGTGATGAGATTCATTATTTCAAACAAACTGCAACTTGACACACAACGAACGAACGAATGTTACTGTATGAATCACAGACTGTAAAAAACAATCAAGCAATAAAAAAAACATGTAATTTAGACCGTCACATTTACTTACCAGTCGAGAAGAAAGCAGGAAACTTCAGCGTCCCTTTCAAAGTCTTTCTCCTTCATCAGCTCTTTCCACCTGGGAAACGCTATCCCGATATTTACCTTCGTTTTTTTAATTTGCCGGTAATTTAGTTTCCTTCTCCTGTGGCCTCTCACTGATCTCCTTGTCTGTCTCGGCTGGTTTCAGTCACGTGACGCTGGCTCTGAACGGAAACGTGTTGTGGAAACGCGTTGAGGTAGGCTTGTGCCTCTCTGCTATTATAGTTTTTCAAGATGGCGGAACGACATGGAAGCCTCCATGGACTTACCCGTCCCATGTAAATAAAGATAAGAAATGATTTGCTTACGAGCTTACGTTTTCACTCAATAAACGGGCAAATAACAAATTAACAAATGATCAGACACTATAAGAATGATGGTTATGGTATTTATTGTTTGAATTAAAAAATTACAAAATTTGAAAGCTGAGACTTTGTTTTATACCAAAGTAAGCTGCTCTGTCTGGTGTGCGGGCGCGGTGTCAGTGTCCTCTTTGTCTACGTTTACATGTGCACCAATCAGAGTTAGGACTCGATCACAGTAAGATGTTTACATGACACGAGCAAACCTCTTCACTCCTGTTAACATGCGATTTTCATTATTATGATCATTCGATAATTATATTGATGATAGTTTACTCTGATTGTGAGGTTTAATTTGTTGGCCTATTCAGCATTGTCCTGAACAGTTTACTGCCGCAAAAGTGAAGACATACGCTCTCAGGAGTGCATTTGCTAATTTCCTGACCCGTCATTTGTGGCTGAGACTATTTAAAGCTCAGTGTTTAGCCATTTTAGGATGTGCACAGTTATGTTTCCCAGGAGTGTATATTGTAGTAGTCTATAAGCATAGGTATATTTAAAGATTGATTCAAGACAAACTATTGCCGGATTAAAGTGTCCAAGAGCAGGACTGATCTATTGTGGGAAGCACAACACATGTATTTGAGTTTGAAGAAGCATGCCTGCAGTGTTCACTCTTAACACATTGCCTTGGGAAACCAGATTGGGGAAATGCTTTAAGATGTTGGCCACACTGCTCACCACTTCTGCGTTTGATGGATCTGAATTGTGTCCTGTCGTCTTTTTTTCTGCATACAGGAAAACCAGACATGTCAACATCCTATTGTTCATGGGCTACATGACCAAAGACAACCTCGCGATTGTAACGCAGTGGTGTGAAGGCAGCAGTCTCTACAAACACCTCCATGTGCAGGAGACCAACTTCAGATGTTC